>BRYE01000017.1:5076418-5093918 GCA_030159115.1 Actinidia arguta var. hypoleuca | reverse complement strand
ATATCATCCACCGTATAGTTAGACGTAGAATAGGAAGACATAAGAAGTACGTTTCCAATTATCTTTACTCATAAGTTATCCCATGATTAGAAACCTCCGTTCCGGTAGGTATTAAGTTGTTCGAAAGAGTTACTATCCCAACCTAAAGTTACATGCCAAGTGATAGGATATGATACTATTTCAAAATGAGTCACGATATACAAATAATAAATTCATACAAAATCTCCATACCAAATGACGCGACTCATTTTATAACATAAAATTTCATAAAAATGTCTTTTATTTACAAGAACGCCATTATTTTGGTGTCTTTTGTTTAAGTTTCTATTTTGTATATAAGAAAATAGCTTTCCTTTTAAGAATGGATGGACCATATCTTACCTAAATGCACAATTCAACATGACCTCAAAGTTAGGTTCATGATCCCATACTTTCGTAGTCCGTTTTCATTGTTCCCCAGACAAAATAACAAGCCTCCAATGTTTTTCAAGGGGAGCGTTCACAATTCATATTTCCCTCAATTTAAAAATGTCACTTTGGCATTATGATGTAGTGATGAAAGATTATTAGGACAATGCTTCCCTTTTTTTAATTGCTATTAATTATAATATTAATTCCTTCCTTTTTATTTTATTTGTTTATTTTTCTTTTAAATTTAGTATGTCTCATATCCCTATCTATTTTAAAAAGTCAAGTAGACAAATGTTACGAGAGATGCGTTGTATTTCTCTCAGAGTTACTATAAAGAAGGCAGAGGAGCCAAAGCCTATGATTAGGCCTGTAAAAAAAGTCTACCCAACCCAAAAGACATCGAGTTCAAACTGGCCCGCCAAAAGCCTATTGGGCTCCTGTCAAAATTTGAGCCAGGTCGTGCTGCTCAAATTCAAAAATTCCAAGGCCCAAGCCTAGGGTTAAATGGGCTTTGGGCGGGTGGGCTTTAACACATTTTTAATTTTTTGAATAATTTTGGTGTGAGAGATAGTGTGTTGGTTACTAGCTTAATTCTTTCTTTCTATCTTCCTTATGTTTTTGTGGGTAGGTTGGCTCGGGCCAAATATTTATTGGACGGGCCACTTTTAGATGGGCTTCAAAGATAGAGTTTTAAGCAGAGATTCGGGCCGATATTCGGGTTTTGGACACCTAGGCCCAAGCCTAGCCCATAACAATTGGGAGGGCTCGAGCCTGGGCGTAAACTTGGTTTTGGCCAGGCAGGCTTTGGGTGGGCTTCTAGTTTTTTTTTTTACACCCCTACCTATGATGCTGGACCAAAACCCATGCAGGATTTAAGGAGAGCGCCCCTTACCCAAGTTCTTGGAGGTATTTATTAGAATTTCTGATTAGTGTACAGGAGAGGCTATAATTTGAAAGAAAGTGTAAAGAGATTGAGCATTGTAATCCTTAGTGCATGTAGAGACTATTTTTTCTCCCTTTTCACTGTGGGCATTGGCACGTTTCCGAACTACATAAATCTTTGTTTTCTTCTGTTGCATGATTGTTCATGTTCTTTCTTTACTATTCTTCTTAAAACTTATGATCTTTTTATCATATAGCATATTTTTTGATTTTTCAAAATTATTTTGTTGGGAGATGCAACAATGTCACTTTGCCCAGATAGACGACTATTAGAACAAAGTTGTAAAGTAACAAAATATACAATGATAGATTTTGGCCTTGCTAGGGTAGAGGCCTCCATCGAGCTGTCGCTATGAATCAAGCTCGATGGTCTTCTACGTCGGAGATCGGCTCAAACACCACCGAAGACAAGCACTATCCGAGTTAAGGCTATTGTTATTCTGAGTTGTCGCTATTTAGAAAGTTCAGAGGAATAACCGCGCCAAAGTTTGGATGAGGGGTAAAGGTCGGCGGCGATACCAAGGGATGTTAGGAGACATAAGATAACTTGCATGTCAAAGCTTCTTCTGGCAGACCCTATGCCCGGATCGAGACGTCAACAGCATAATGACGGCTACAAGCCAGGCCTTAGGAGCATGGCTGGGTCAGCCGCTTACTCACTGACACAGCGGTCAATGCGTACGAGCACGCGCCAAGCTATAGTCTGTCCAGTGACACAACAATTGACGCGTCAAGGTATTGTCGAGTTATGCCATATAAATTCAACCTTTATTTCTCTAAAAGGTATACAATTTATTGGCCCAATAGGCAACCCAAGAGGGGAGGTGAATTGGATTTTTCAATCTTAATTAGTAATTTATAATTAATTACTTAATTCTATTGAAATGTACGTAAATGCTATAATGTGTTTAATATAAGAAATGCAATAATAAAGCAAGAACAGTAATAGGAGAGAGCACACCAAGATTTATCGAGGTTCGATCACAATCCGTGATCTACGTCCTCCCAAAACCTCCGCAAGATCTTCTTCCACTATTTGTAATTCGCAACTACAATGTGGGGGTTGGTTATTCAAGTGCCCAACTCGCTTTTACACCAAGTGATTTTGTTCAAGCTCCATTTAAATTTTTTAGTGTTTTGCTTACAAGAGGAAACACTCAAACTCTTAAGTGTTTGACTTTCTACAAGAGAAACACTCAAAAACTCTCACCAAGTATTTTTGTCCAAGTTACACTCAAAACTTACAAGGATGGATAGATGAGGGTGTTTCAAGATGAATAATAACTCTCTCAATAGAGTAGATATGAATGAAATCTCACAATCAATACTAGCACAAGGAGACAAAGAGGATGTTCAAGGATTCTTGACTTTGAAGCTTGTTAGATGATCAATCAATTTGCTTAGGATGATTTCTTGTCTAGTAAATGCCCTTAGAGACTTGTATTTAATAGCTTGAATGAATAGTGTACCGTTGGTGGTAGTTGGGAAGCCTTTAATGCTGTACCAGTCAACTCTGCGTTTAAAAATATTCTCGTTGGGTGTCGACACTTCTTCATGGTGTCGACACTTTCAATGTGTCGACACATTGTTTCACAGGTGTCGACACTTCAAGCCTTCAGTTCTTAGCTTAAAACTATTTCCAGGAGCTGATCTAGGTGTCGACACTTCTTCTTCAGAAAATCTTTCTTTGGCTACTGACTTTTGGTGCTAACATTGGTGTCGACACTACCTGTTTTCAGATTCTTGAATTTAGCCACTGACATTTGGTGCTGATGTTGGTGTCGACACTTCCCTTCTTCAGATTTTTGATTTCAGCTACTGACATTTGGTGCTGATGTTGGTGTCGACACTTCCCTTCTTCAGATTTTTGATTTCAGCTACTGACATTTGGTGCTGATGTTAGTGTCGACACTTCTTCTCTCAGAATTTTGGGTTTGGCTACTAACATTTGGTGTCGATACTGGTGTCGACACTTCTTCTTTCAAAATCTTCTGAAGATGACTACTGATATTTGGTGTCGACACTTCTGTACTGGGTGTTGACACTTCTTATCAGAATGTGTTCCATCATCTTTTTGGCAATTTAAGCATTGAGTCGACTTTCTTTCTTCACGATATTTTTTTCATGAATGTATATGGTTCTCATTCACTTTGATCCATTAAGATTCATGAATTATTTGAGACTTTTAACAAATTTATCATTATAACCTCTAGGCTCAAAGGTGTCAACACTTTCTGTCAGAAAGTGTTTGTGAGACTTCCTTTGATCAATTGAGTTATGGGACGCAATGCTTAAGAGCTGCACACTTAGTAAACATGTTAACTACTAATAAACTGTTTTGTTATCATCGAAATCGAGACTTGATTCAACAAAATTGACTCTTAGAGAACACAATCTCTCCCTCTCTCTTTCTCTCTCTCTCTTCATACATTTTCAGTCATCTAACTTGGCCCTTCGGAGAGCTATTTCCTTGAAATAACTCCGGCGACCGATCTCATTATTTATGTGTCGCAACTAGACCCACGTCGACTAGTGACTGACTACAGCCACTTGCACAGCTGTAGGACCACTACAAGTATTTATCCTTAATTTTCTTTCTTTCATTTCCTAAACCTATACCCCACAATTGGCATCATTTGTTAAAAATTGATTATACACATTTGCAAGGTTAGTTTTGATGAGATCGCAAAGCAACAACTGTTTCGACAATCAAAAAACCCGTAGGAAGCCCCCTCATGATCTCCAAACTCCTAGAAACAAAAAGGCTAAACTACAAGTTGACGCCCTTGGCCACCTCTAAGCAGAAACTAGGTTGGCTATTCCCCGAGGGAGAATACAGTCAGGACATAACCATCAAATACCTGCAAACCCAATTGGCTGACATGGCACAAATCCTAGTTGATAATAGACTAATAAAACCGGCCCAAGCTGTAGAAGTAGGACCATCTGAGGATAGAACCAAAGGATCGAACCTCCCACCTCGGGAAGGTCAAAACAAAAGGCAACGTAGACCCCATGTTAGCTTGGACAGCCAAAGCGATAATAAATCTGTGGCATCGAGCAAACAAAGAGTATCGCCCAGTCGAGCTCCCTCTAGTGTGGATCTCAGTGAGATCCTCAATACCAAGAGAAACGGAGAAGGTGATCTACGCAACAAGCTCAATAACCGAACTGTGGTAGCATCAGGTAAAGTTATCATCCTGATAGGATCAGTGGCTCATAAGACCAGACCTATGCTAAGGGAACTAGTCCCGACATACCAAATGCCATTCTCCCGAGACATCGAGGGGATGGACCTACCAAAAAAGTTCACTCCACTGAGGTTCACATTGTACGATGGGAAGTCAGACTTGAGATCCCACATCAGCCACGTCAAACAAATGATGGCCCTTTGGAATCACTTGGACGCACTAACGTGTTGGATGTTCTCATCGAGCCTAGGGGATCTTGGGTTGAAATGGTTCGACCGGCTTCTCGCATGATCAATCAGGAGCTTTCACCAACTCACTGAGTCTTTCATAGCTTGGTTCATTATAGAAACAAAAGTGTCAAAGGGCGTTGGCTCTCTCCTGACACTCAAGAAAGATAGGAACGTATCGCTCCACAACTACAACAAGCGTTATTGAGAGACTTATAACAAGCTAGAAGAATGTTCGAAGGAGTTAGCAGTGGCTAGTTATAAGCTCGGGTTGACTCCCAGCGAAAGACTTTGGAAAGACCTGATGCTTAGCCCTTCGATCAATCTTTGGGACCTCATGTCCCAGGTCAAAATATCCGTTCAGCTAGAGGATGACATCAAGCAAGCAGAATGAAACACAAGCACAACCCCTAGGATAAAGGGCAATTCAAAAGACAAAAGGAAGGTTTGGCAAATCATGAGAATTGGGCAAGGTAGGGGATCAATGTGATTTTCAAGGAACTAATCTACAAGCTCCTTGCCCGAATTAGAGATAAGCCATACTTTAGGAAGACCAACCCCATGGGAGGGGACCCCAAAAGGCGCAATCAACGATGAAAGTGTTCTTATCACAAGGAGAAGGGACATAGAACCGAGAATTGTCAAGCTCTAAAGACTTTCCTTGATTAGCTCGTCCGAGATGGATACTTGAAAGAGTTCGTTGACCAATAAAAGACCAGAGCAGAGGAAGCCGAGGCCAAACTGAACCCAGGTTTAACCGAATCAACGAAGAAACAAACAACACCCTAGAAGAAGAACTTCCCCTAGGGATCATTCACATGATAGCCCAAATCACCTTAATCTTGAGAATAGGATCTGAGGGGAGATTTGGATAATCAGACAAATGAACGAGGTTCTTTCGGTCCAATCAATGACTAAGAAATCGAGGTAGACAATGTTTGAATCAAGAAGCATTAAGTTTTCCAAAGTCGACCTGAAAAGGGTCCAACACTCCCATTCTGACCCCTTGGTCATTCATCTTAGGATCAACAATTACGACATGAAAAGGATCTTGGTGAACACAGAAAATTTTGTCGAGGTGATGTACTATGACCTCTTTAAACAACTTAAATTATCAAAATCAGACTTAAAACTAGCCCGAGCTACTCTAGTCGATTTAATGATCAGTCTCACTGGCTTTTGGGAACTATAACCTCAAAATCCAAGCTAATTCCTAAGAGCTAGTGACATAGTTCATTGTTGGTGACATATCTTCCCCGTATAATGTGATTGTTGGGCGATATTGGTTGCACATGATGAAAGGTGTGCCTTCCACATTGCACCAAGTCACCAAATTTGTCACCCCCCGAGGTGAGGAGACCCTTTATGAAGATCAGATGGCAGTCAAATAATGCTATCTTGCCATGATCTCCACTAGGGCGGCCATGAAAGAGGTGCAATTGATCGAGGAAGAGCATGAGGTTCTAGAGGAAGTCGAAAGGGATCCCGAGGCTAAGGTCGTGGAGGACCTGATACGCTTTGAACTGGATGAACCAAGCTTGGATCATTTCTTTCTCACTGGTGCAAACCTAGAGGAATGAGAGAGAACTGAGCTCATCTAGTTTCTCATAACAAATATCAAGGTCTTCGTATGGACACCCTACGAGACATCTGGAATAGACCCTAATTTCATCAAACACGAGTTGAACGTTCTCCCTAAAGCCCTACCAGTGAAACAAAGAGGAAAAAGGTCCGTAACTGAGCATGTGGACGCGGTGATAAAAGAGTTTGAGAAGCTAAAAGAGGCGAGTACAATAACGGTGGTTCTTTACCCGAGATGGCTTTCCAATACAGTCATGGTAAAGAGGAAGACTAGTAAGTGGAGAGTCTACATCGACTTCACAAGCCTTAACCAGGCTTGTCCGAAAGCCTACTTTCCTTTGCCAAAAATTGACCAGTTCGTGGATTCAACTTTAGGACATGCACGGATGAGCTTTCTGGACGCTTACCGAGGTTACCATCAAATTGAAATGCATGAGCCTGATTAAGAAAAGACTGCTTTTATCACCCTTGCGGTGTATTATTCTATAAGGTCATGCTCTTTGGGATGAAAAACGTTAGAGCCACATATCAAAAGATGATCACTAAAATATTTGAGCCAATCATGGGTAAAACCATGGATGCATACATCGATGATATGGTAGTTAAGAGCAAGAAAAAGCCGGATGATGTGAGGGACTTGACTAAAATGTTCGCGATACTCAAAAGATACAAACTGAGGTTGAACGCGGCTAAATGCGTCTTCGGGGTAAGCTCGAGAAAATTCCTTTGACACTTAATGATAAGACGAGGGATCAAGGAGAGCCCAAAGCAAATTATAGTGATTAACAACCTCATTAGCCCGAGAACTACGAAAGACATTCAGAAACTAACCAGAATGGCAGCAACATTTAATCGATTCATTAGTAAGTCATCTGACAAATGCCATATGTTCTTCCAACTCCTTCGCAAAAATCAAAAGTTTTTATGGAATGACTCGAACTCCAAAATTTTAAGAAATGTCTCACATAACTACCGCTTCTTTCTACCCCGAATGATGGAAAGTTGCTTTACATCTACCTCGTTATCTCTAAATATGACGCTAATTCGGTACTTCTAAGAGAGGTGGATGGAGAGCAACGCCCGATCTACTTTGTTAGCAAAACATTTATGGATTGCCAAACAAGGTATCTGCCGCTGAAAAAACTCGTTCTGGCCCTAGTCTTAACCTCGCAAAAACTCATACATTACTTTCAAGCACATCACATTGTTGTATATATATAGTTTCCTCTCAAAAATATTTTGTCAAAAGCAGATCTATTCGGCCGATTTTCCAAATGGGCCATTGAACTCGGTCAATCAGACATAAAATTTTTGCCAAGTGCAACAATAAAAGGGCAAGTCTTGACCAATTTTGTGGTTGAGTTCTTGCCCCGGACTATGAGTCCAGAGCAAGGTTGCCTTGCGTCTGCACACAAGGGGGAGGAGAGCTTAGGGGCAAAGTCAGTTGGAATCCAATCAGCACAAGGGGATCACGAGGCTATTAAAGAACCACCCCAAAATGCAGAAACAACCATCACCGAAGAGATCACTCAAGTTCTAGAGGTTAACGAAGAACCACCTCAGGTCGATCTCACCTCGACATGGAAGATATTCATTGATAAAGCAAAAAATAGCTTGGGAGCAGGGGCAAGAGTAGTCTTAAATGCCCCCAAAAAGCAATTTTTGAGAACTACCTCAAGCTAAATTTTCTTGCAACAAACAACGAGGTTGAATATAAAGCCTTCATTGCGGGACTTCGATTTGCCAAGAAACTAAAGGTTTTTGAGATTCATATTTTCAGTGACTCAAAACTGGTAGTCCACCAAGTCACAGGAAAATTTGAAGCTCTGAAAGCCGAGATGGCTAATTATTTGGCAATAGCAAAAGTCCTCCTTACCAAATTCAAAGTGGTAAAAATTGAGCAAGTGGGGAGGAACCTAAATTCACATGCAGATGCACTAGCAAGCTTGGTATCAGTTTTCGAAAAACTAGGCGAACCATAGCAGTCGATTTGATCTCGGCCCCTAATCATGAAGCGTCTCAAGAATCTATCTTAGTCAACATTGAGCTGGGACTGAGCTGGATGGACCCAATTTTAAATTTTATACAATACGATAAGCTTTTGGAAGACAAGAGAGAGGCGCACAAATTCCGGATAAATGAAGCACAAATCTGGATCTCTCCCACCGAGAACTTGTACAAAAGATCATATTTGGGACCTTACCTACTATGCGTTCACCCAATCCTAGTCGAAGATGTACTATTTGAAATCCACAAAGGATTTTGCGGACTACATTCAGGGAGAAGATCATTGGCTCACCAAGCCCTGACTTAGAGATATTGATGGCCATTCATGCAAAAAGATGCTAAATGTACCAAATGTCAGCTCTTTCCCCCCCGATTCATTAGCCATCAAGGGACTTGACCCATCTCACTAGTTCGTGGCCCTTTTTTCAATGGGAAATGGACATCATGGGGGTCATGCCCTGAGCTCCAGGGAACAAGAAGTTTTTATTAGCAGCGTCGTACTACTTTACGAAATGGGTGGAGGCCAAAACACTAGCCCAGATTAGGGAAACAGACGTAATCAGATTCATCCGAATAAACATTTTGTCTAGGTTTGGCAAGGGAACGCAGTTCATGGGTCAAAAGATCAAAGACTTGTTGGGGCAATTGAAGATCGAGTTCTACAATTGAACGCTGAGCTAACCGCAGTGCAACTGGCAAGCCGAGGCTATCAACAAAACAATCATGAATAGGATCAAGAAGAGGCTTGAAAAAGCCAAAGAAAAATTGGTCAAATAACTGCCAAACGTTTTGTGGGTCTATCGGACCACATTGCGGAAAGCAACAAACGAAACACCTTATGCTCTGGCTTTCGAATAAGGCATATGATTTGGATAATTTTTATCTGAGTTGGATTAATTTTTTTTTATTTTTTGGATAAAAGTTTGTAGTACTTTCCTGTTGGTCTTCCGTATACGATCAAAAAAAAAATTAGAAGTAAAAAAAATAATTAAGAAAAAAAATTGCTAAAAACAAAACTAATCCGACTAATTGTCCAAACTAACACTTTTAAGATATATAGCTAATATTCAGTAAAAAAAAAATTATTTTTCCAAATATGTATTATTAACATTTGTAACAAGCCCGACTCGCATTGTTGTATAAAAATTGAGTAAGTCTCACATTTAGGATTTGTTTGGATCGAGACCACGCATTTATGGATGGAAAAGAACAGTAAAGGGCAAAGGTTATTTGAATTACTGTAACCACCAACTTTTCCATTTCCTTTTCCTCCTTCGACAACTTCTTAATCCAAACAAAGCCTTAAAATTTGCATAAAAAATCTTGGGTACATACAAAGTAGGAACTATAAAACCCAAAATGGTACCCAATTTTACTTAACTTAATAGACTTCAAGGCTTCAAGTGTTTGTGGACCCTTCTTGGATAGTTGAGCTCTTTGCTCTTATCTTTACATGGGCCACTTGATTTTAGGCTTGGGCTGGGCCCTAACTTAATTACCTAACTCTACTAAATGTTAAATAGGGCTGGGTAATAAAGCCCAACAAATGGTCCATTTGTTCTCCAAATCATGTTATCTGCTCCTCATTAATAGCCTTATGGGATCTTGAATTTGTGAATGGATTTAAAGAGGGAAGAGTAAAGGATAGGTAAAAGAGGAGGACCACACTTTTCTTCGCAACGAAATTTACAATATAAACAGTTTGAATTATTAAAATAAGTTCAAAATCAAGCTCAAAATACTTGGACTGTATAGTATAATCAAAACCTTTGAACTTCAGACAAACTATGTCCAAAAATGAACAAGACTAAGAAAGTTGATTTTTTTGTGTGCATGGTTAGTTATAAAAATGAGAAGAAAGTCAAAAAAATCCTTTTTTTTCTTTTTTTTATCATTTCAAGAACTTCATTGTAGAGCAATCACTAGACCATACAAAATAATACTCTTTTATAATTCAATTCCCCTTTCTTTTTCCTTTTTCTCCACAAATTCAATATTTGAAAATACCCCTAGGGCTGTTTTTGGATGAAGGCCTAAGGGAAGTGTTTAGATCAAAAGGTCTGGTGAGGAAAAAAGAAAAGAAAGAAAGGATTTGATAAGGAAAAATAAAATGTTTGAGATATTGATAAGGGTTATCTTATCTCTTAAGATTTGAAAATTAATACGAGGTTTAGATATAATGATAACTGTAGTGTTGTCTATATCTATATAGGCATTTCAATGGATTGAATTCTGATGTAAAAATTCGAATCTGATCCGTTTATTTTAATCTCAATCTCAATCTCAATCTCAATCTATTTTAAATGGATATTCAATTCGAAAATCTAATCCGATCCATTTCTATTTCTTTTTTAAAAAATAACCACCAAAACTATGAAAAATTTAAAAATGGAAGAAAAAATTATAAATTTTTCTTGTATCGTGTTCAAAAAGTGTCCGAATCTGAAAAATATTGATCAATCGAATTTGAATTTTATCCGATCCATTGACAAGCATACTCTGTTGATCCTCTCTTGCAAATGTAAGCCCGAGTATTATATAAAATCATAATTTATTCAAAACTTAAGCCTCTATGTCTCCGCTTTCTATTGTTAGCCAATAAACGAAGAATATTATTCAAAGTCATAACTCAATTTAACACCCAATAACTTGTGACCAACAGTCTAACAATCAATTTTAGTTGTAACACTATGCTCAGATTCAATTTGCAGCCATTCCCAGTCATTTTAACAAGTGATAAGGCATGAGCTAACCATCACCATGTACACACACACACACACACACACACACACACTGGCACAATGGTGTTTAATACTCCTTCAAACATCAATTTTTGCAAGTAATGCCACAACTGGAATTCAGTGGAAAAAAAGAGGATTGCATTAAATTGCTCCGTCAAGTCATCAGCATCAACTCAAAGTGTGAAGATCTGTTAATTCTTATACCAATAAAACACACACACACACACACACACACACACACACACACACACTGACTTTGAAATTTCGCCAACATGTAACTATCTACTTTTTTCTTCACCAAAATGCAGATATATCATAAGCCAAATCCACGTTTTAAATGTTTTGCCTTGCACCTAGTGAATTCCGCTTGTAAATATCACTTTCTACGCCGTAGCACCATTCAACACACGACACCACATATTCAACTCACGGCTCGTCTAAGGAGGATATTGACAGGATTACAAACGAGTCGAGTTGAGTGGTATTTTGTTAATAAGTGAATCTGGTCTCAAACAAGCTCTTATTAAACAAATCGGGAGTCCAGCTCAAGAAAATTGTGTATATTGTATAAGTTGTTAGAGATTTATATTAAAAGACATGATTTGTACAATAATTTTAATATTTATTAATAAATTAGTTATTCTATTTTAATTAGAATCTGTGTGAGTAATACTTGTATTACATTATTTATTTAATGATTATGCATGTGTGTTTCTTATTCTATAAAATAAATGATTTAATGTGTAGAATATGACTTACACACGGAATATCAGATTATTAGTTCTTATGGAATGTAAGCTTATCATTCAAATTCTTAGATGGAACTGGACACACCATCAGTAGGACTGTAGTGCAAGATTTTAATAGGTCTATCTTGACTATGGAGAATTGTGTAGTTCCAACTCGTTACACTAGTATACTTTGTGTTTATTGAACAAGACCTTGTTGAGGTAATTATTTTTATATTGACTATATAAAATAATTAATACATCATGTTTATTATGAGTGTTTATACTCTTAATCCTAATATAATAAATAGATACATGCATTTAATATTTATTATTTTGATTCACGAAAGAGTGAGATTCTTTATGGGTCAACAAACTCAATGAGTTGGGCAGTAACATTACATGTATGGTGAATATTAATTATTGACGAAATTCATATCTCGGTATAGGAATTGATGATACCCTTTGAGAAAATTTATAAGTTTTGATTATGTTAAATACTGCAGGTGGATTATGAATCTGACATATCAGATAAGTTAAATGGAATGTCTCAAGAAATTAAATAAGTCTATTAAATTTATTTGTCAGTAATTTAACTTTATAGACAGGTATCTATCATCTTAACGTGAGAAGATAAATAAATATTTAATAAAATAGAGCTCAAATTAAAATTCTGGTATGATAAGAAGTACAATTATAATTATTTAGTGGCCTTAATTATAATTTACATAAATAACCTGGTTGGATTAAATGTTCTTGTTTATGTATCATTTGGTCTCTACTATAACTTTTATATATACGCACTCTATTAGGGGTTAACGATATATTCTGATATTCACATTTTGGTGAAAGAATAAAAATCCTAGTAGTCGTGAGTCCACTCTCTCTAGAGTAAGGCGTGTGTAAGGAATACAACAAAAGGCTTGAGGTTGTGATCGAGCGGCTGATATCTGTTGCTGTTTGGAATCAACGGGGGTATGATTCTAATCACGTTAGATTAATCTCTGTTAATTAGATTAATTTTTAGTATTATGCGTATGCACTATAACTGGGTCATAGAAAATTTCGCAGCTCCCAGCATAAGCTTATCGAGTTGAATAGTGACTTGTTTAAATTTGGTTTAAAAATTTAGAAAGTTTTAAAATTTATTCCAATTTAGTTTGTTTAGATAATAAACCGATCTCAAATAAATTTTCTACCAAATCAACCACGGACTTGAATAGTTTGGTTAGTTTAATAATCTTATTAGTAGGGGTGACACCCATTAGGGACGGGGAGGAAATTTGGTTGAGGGACTAAGGTAGGTGATCCAAAATAAAATAAGTTAGCTTTCTTTAATTATTTGTATAGTGCAAAGATAATTTGTTGCCTATATATATAAATTGATTAGGAAAACCAATGAATCTATGCAATCATTTTTTAATACTTTTTTTGGGTTATTTTAGTCATTTATATTTTGGAGTATTTTCACTTACACCCCCGTATACTTTATACAATTATTACTTGCACCCCCTCAATTTCATACTTGGATAATTACAACTCATGGACTCTCAACTAAAGTGAAAGCCTTCAATTATCTGTTAGAATTGATAGAACCTTAAACGATTGTCACTTGCACCCTTTCATCTTTATTTTAGAAATACTTACACCTCTAAACTCTCTATCAAAGTGAGAATATTAAATTTTCAGTTATAATTGACGAAAATGACATGTCACTCTTAGTCCAACGATAAGATGACAAAATTTGACTTGAAGTGTAACCATTGATTGGCATAATTTAAAGTAAGAGTACAAAATAAAATTTAAGTAAAAGTGCAAGAGCGCAAATTATAATTTAATTGGTGCCAAACCAAACCAAACCAAACAAACCCATTTATTACCCTTGTGGAATGATCTCCATGATTGAAGATATGTGGATGTTTTATAACCTTTTATATTTTAAATGCATTCGTTCCATGTCATCTGTCTGTCCTTGGTACAATATCATTAGTGGAAAGCCTCAAAATGGTTTCTTATTTTATAAACAAATATAAAAAATTGTGATTGGTATTAAAGTATATAAGAAGGTTTATAATATTTAATGAAATGATTAGTTCTAAGTTTCTAAAATAATCCATAAGCGTGGATAAAATGACAAAATTACCCTTCTTCTGTTAGGATTATTTTGTTAAGATAGATGGATGATTAGGATTGATAATTAGAAGTTCAAAATAAAAATTGATGTGGAGCCCTGGTATTTGTTTTGCAAATTTCCCAGTATGTAGATACATCTGGAGTGGCTATTTTAGCTCAATTAGTTTTTGAATTTTCTTGTTTTAATTATTTTTTTTATTATTTGATCAAATTTTTTATTTTTTAGTTTCTCTTAATGAGAGAGATTTAAAAATCTAATATTTTTAAATGTGAAAAAAATATCATTAAAGACAAAAAAAATCATTTTTATGCAAAAAATAAGTTTTGTTTTTGCCTTTAGATGGCCTTTTTTAAAATTTGATCAAAAATTCATTTTTCACGCAAAAATAAGTTTTCAGTATACATAATTTCATTTTTCATGGCATACACTTCCAAATGGGAGATTAGGTGTTAATTTTGTTAATGGGGAGGATTGAGTATTTATTTTCCCATTAAAGTTCTTTCTAGGGTTGGTTATAAGTGTAGGGTTACTTGTTAGATTTGTTTCGTAAAAATAGTGGGGGCTTTGTGCTATTAAATTCTCTATTATGATAAATTATTCAGTTTGATTATTAATTAATACTTGTAAGGCCCAGTTTGGCTCAATTTATTTTTGAGATTTTTTAGTTGCTTTGATTTTTGAGTATTTTTCGTTGTTAGTGTACTTTTTTTAATTGTATGATCAAAATTTTACTATTTCAGTTGCTCTTGATAAGACGAGCTTGAAAGTGTAATTATTTTCATTTAAATTGGGATTTTTTTCACAAAATTAGAAAAATATATAAATTTTTGATTAAACGGAAAAGAAAATTTACTAATGACAAAAAGATTCAAAAGTCAATATAGCTGAAAAAAATTAAAAAAAGTCTAGTGATTTACACCCTCTCATTTTGTTCAATTGTACTATTTTTCTGTCTTTATTACAATAAATTTACTCAAATATTCTTTTATGCAATTAAAATATATACATAAATTGTATATTTACGTAAATTTACTTAAATAAAGAAAAAAATACAATTAAAAAAAAATTAGAGTATAAAAATCTCTGGTAAAAAAATAACAAATCCAACTGTGCCAAAATATTCTCCAGCAGGAGTGTTAAGTCACTTTCCTTAACAATAACTAATCGTAATTGGTAGGACATTGGACTGTGACACCGTAGTACTGAAGCACGTGAAAATGGGAACATATTTGGCAAGACAAGACATGGACAACAAGGGTCGGAAGTGTCATCAACAACCTAACTCTCGTTTGCGAGCATCTCCAATGGTCTAAGTCATTTTAGGAAAGTTATTGCAATGCTACAGTAATATTTTTTCATATTTTGGGTGAAATACAATGACCTCCCCTGAGGTTTGTCTTTAATACACAAAGTGCCCTTGATATTTGAGAAATTACAATGATCTCCCCTGAGGTTTAAAACTTATAACAGATTTCTCTTAAAATACACTGACCACCCCTGAGGTCTCGGGTTAATACACAAAGCACCTCTAAAATACACTTACCACCCCAGGGGTGCTTTGTGTACTAACCCAGAATCTCAGGGGTGGTTAGTGTAATTTATCAAATGTCAAGGGGACATCTGTATTAAATACAAACCTCAGGGGAGATCATTATAATTTTTTAAATGTCAGGGGTACTTTGTATATTAACATGAAACATCAGGGGTGGTCAGTGTATTTTACCCTCATATTTTAGTAATATTGCTCCATTAGTTTAGTACTATCTTAGGTATTATTACTTTTTTCTATCATTAAATTAAAATTTATGGGAGATTAATGGGAGTAAACATTGATTAGTGTTGGGGTTGATATCTGGGTACGTTGCTGATGTAACAAGTTCGATGTTGCCGAAGTAGCTTCCAAATTTGGTAGAAAAATGGCTTATGCCAACTTTTGGCAGCTAATATAGATCACCATTGAAGTCCTTTTTTATTGCAGATTTATGCCAAATTTTAGCTTTTGGCAATATAGCATATACGGTTGGATATGCTTTAACATTTGCCTTATGGGAAGGGATTTTTGGTCATGTTGGCCAATTATCATCCAATATGGAAAATGCAAATCAAAAGGCATTAGTTGATAACAAGCATTGTCCCGTGCTACGCACAAATAAGTAATTATAATTGAATTTTAATTTAAATATATATTATATTTTATAATGTTGAATTAAAGTTTGTGCTATTTTTTTGAAATTTATTTTAACAATATTTTTTTCGTTTTTAAGGTTAAGAAGATCTGGAGTAATTATCTGTGTAGGGATGTGAAAGATCTAGGGTTTTCTTTCTTTCTAGTTTTTATTTATTTTTATTTAGAATTGCTTTATCTAGAGAATCATCTTTAAGAAAACTTTAATTTATAGTTTATTTTAGTAAAATGACTGCAAAAATAAATTAATAAAAATAATTATTAAGAAAATTTTACTTAAAAGAGAGAAATAATGAGAAAACTTTTTATTTTTTTTAGAAAACTAAATTTGCGTAGTATATAGTATGCACCCTTGCTTTTCTTTTTTGTAGCTCTATTTTAGGAGAGAGAATGAAAAAATTTGGGTGGTGGAGGGATTTGAAAGGAGAGAAGATAAGATTGCCACGATGATTTTTATTTTTTTTCTAAAATTTTAAAAAGATGCCAAGCGATACTAAATTTGTATATTATATAGTATAGTTATAGTATGTGAATTGTGTATTGAAATTATAATTTCTTTTGACATTATTTATACTTTAATTACTACCCATTGAATAAAAGTGGCATGTGGTTAGCAAGTTAATTTTAAGATAAATTAAATAACAAACCATAAGATTCAAGTAAATGACATTTTCTAAATCTCTTTGGGCTTCAAGATTTACAAAAACAAATCCTTTTAAAACTCTAAATTTACGAAAATATCAATGTTTATGTGTATCGAATGAAATTCAGAATTCTGCCGACACACCTAGTACAAGCTGATATTGCAGGTGCATAGTTTTAAATATAAGAATTTTGTATATTGAAAAAAAAAGTACATAAAATTAAAAATGTCGAATACATATTTCTCCGCTTCATTTTTGACTAGAAAAACCGTGATAAAATATTTGAAAAAACTGCACTAAATATAATAATAAGAGAATGTTCGATCTCTACTTTTGTCGATTTTTCAAGCAGGATACATTTTATTTTTACTTTTTCGATTCTTCAAGCCACAGCTAATATAACAGAAAAGTCCCAAATTTCCTCAAAAATTAGAAGAAAAAAATTACTAACAATAATAAATATTGAAATGAAAAGAAATCTATAAAGACCTACTAATAATTGTACCCTCTATGCATGGTCCCTGTGTTTCTAGGTTTTTCCACAACAAAGGTACCTTTGTCTGGATCACCAATCACCATGTCTAAAATCACAGAAACATGATTGATTTCATGGGAATTGTTTTACAACCCACATGGATCGAAGTCTAGAATTCATGTTAATTATCAATCCCTAAGTTGTTATTAAGATGAATAGATTACCAAAATAAGG
>BRYE01000017.1:5058918-5061418 GCA_030159115.1 Actinidia arguta var. hypoleuca | reverse complement strand
TAGAGACTTTGCTAGCATCGTTGGCAACATTGATGTAGAGACAATGACAACATCAAGGTTTGAGAGCAATGGCGACATCGGTGATGTCGTTGTCTACATTGGATAGAATTGGCGGTGACTTCATCCTCAAAAGCTCTCCAAGTTAAGGAATTTGTGTTATTTAAAAAAATTAATAGATTAAGAATCGAAGTAGGAATGGGTCATATTTTAAGAGGGCAAAGTGTAATTAATTAAAAATTAGAGGGAAATATTATTTTGGTCCCGGCGGGGCTCGAACCCGCGACCTTCGGCTCATAAGACCAACGCTCTAACCAACTGAGCTACGGGACCTTTGATATTTAAAACTATTTTTTATTTATTTAAATAATAATTTCCTTTTAGAAATGGTTATTTATCTAGTCTTAGTCCCACATTCCTTGGACCCATATGGCCCTATCATGTATTTGGGCTCAAGGTGGTTTTATATTGGCCTTTCTATCATTCATTCAAAGCCCAGTTTGCAATGAGGTCTATAATGTCCATGTGTTGCTATTTTGTGAATTGGTCGCTTCCTTATTAGGTGTGATATCTGGGTTTAAGACTTATCGAATGCAGTTTAATTATATAATTGTGTCGATTCACAACTCGCTCA
This sequence comes from Actinidia arguta var. hypoleuca, assembly GCA_030159115.1. NCBI lineage: Eukaryota > Viridiplantae > Streptophyta > Magnoliopsida > Ericales > Actinidiaceae > Actinidia > Actinidia arguta. Next base: position 5,060,787 of record BRYE01000017.1, on the reverse strand, counting down.
TGAAGAATTTATTAATCCCCAAACTAAGGAAAGTACTATACACTCACACATTTGTGTATATATTTATAAAAACTCTCATATTAAATATATGCACGTCTACACATTATGTATCAGTGAAAGAGTTTATATAAACGTGCGTTATATTAATTTACACTCTCATATTCTTCAATTTTCTTTCTTTAGTTTTTATTAGATAAAATTACCAAAATGTACTACAATGTAGTTCAATCATTTAAACAAGAATAATTTTAAAAATATAATTATAAGGGTGTTTGCACAATGTCAACTAATAAAGACAAAAAAAATATAATTTAAAAATAAGAGCGCGTAAAAATTATTATTATTATTATATTAATTAAGAAGTCTTATGGGCAAAAATTCTTTTTAGGAAACTATTACTGTGGGAGGATGGACTTAGATTCGTACTCAGTTTGGAAATGTAATTCCTGATAGAATTGGTAAATAAGAATCACCCTCTTATATATTTTTTTTTACTCTCACCTTAAAATATATATGGAATTACATTCTAAATTCTCGCAAAATTCATGTAATTCAAACATAAAATTTGATCTTAGGCCCCATTTAGCTAGGAAAGCCAGATATATCAACCCACTGTCGTTACGTTATGATCACCGAAATAGTAAATCTAATGATAGGATGATCTAGAGGTGTCAAGCGTGCCGTGCCGGTACGGGCACGGTACGAAAAAATCTGGCACGGGCACGATTTGGACACAGTATAAGTTGGGCACGGCACGGTCTGAGCGGGCACGGGCACGGGTACGGGACACGAAAATGGTGAGGCACGGCACGAGCACGACAAGATAGTTGGCTTAATCGGGCACGGCAAGATAGTTGGCTTGGTTGGGCACGGCATGACACAGCACAGCACGACACGACACGACACCAAACTGTAAAGGGCACGATACGGTATTAGCTTGGCACGACACGGAAGTGGCAAGAAATGATTAATTATTAAATAAATTAAAATAAAATTTAATTAAATAAATTAATTTTTCATAATAAGAAAAAAAATAAGAAAAAATAAAAATAATTTTTTGAATAAAAAAGTAAAATAAATAAATTTTGACTTGTTCATGGGTCATGCCTATAAATAAATAAATAATAATTAAAAAATATTTTTATTAATAAATTGACTTGCCAAATGTCATAATAAAAAAAAAATTAAAAATTAAAAATAAAATTATTAATACCAAAAATAAAAAAATTAAAAAAAATAAATTAAATTTTGATAATAAAAAATATAAATTTTAAAATTTTGACTGGTGGCCCATAGTAGGCCATAATAAGTAAAAAATATATTTTTAAAAAATAAAAATTTTAATAATAAAATCTTAAAATTTTGAATTAATAGTCCAAAATTAAATTTTTGTAACTACATAATATGTATATTATGTAGTTACAAAAATTTAATTATATTATGCGCTAGCCACATAATCTCAACATAATTATGACGATTCACACCGTTCACTTTATTTTTATTGCTATTTTAATCACTCTTGTCAAATTTGAAGTCTATCGGGTATTGAAAGCCCTTTCATCAGGACATTGATTCATTTATTCATTATAAAATGATAATTTCTCTCCTTCAATCAAGTACGCAACGATAATTAAATCACTTCATTTTTTCATACATGAAATAATCACTCCCACTTAAAATTTAGATGATTCCGATTTGAAAAAAATTATTGTGATGGCCGTCGAGTCGTGCATTATAGGACGTTATTGCTCATAGATACACCGAATGTGATCCGATTAGGCAATTTTTGACATTTGATCGCCACCATTTTTTAGGAAAAAAGATAGAATTGATAATATTTGAAATCATAACGGTTTAGATCGAATATTC
>BRYE01000017.1:5046418-5053918 GCA_030159115.1 Actinidia arguta var. hypoleuca | reverse complement strand
TTCTTGCCATCTTGGATATCTGACCATCTAGGCAAAAATCACACATGACAGACGAGGTCAGCACACTTCCTTCTTCACCTAGAAGAGATTTTTCTAGTTCAGAGGGTAGTCCCCCAGGAAACCCTATTCCCTCACTCGAGAAGGAAGAGAGTATCATGACTTCGGATGATTTAGATTGCCTTATGGAGTCTTACTTTATTCCATCGAATTTATAAATAAGACTTCCCGAGACGGGTGAAACTATTGGATCTGCCCACCTTGGTGAGGTGGCCTTTTATGAGGCATCCTTTCATGCTAGTCTTTACCTCCCCATTCATCCCACAATCAGGATGATCCTATAATTCTACAACATTTATCCTGTTCAACTCGTTCCCAAGGCATGATGGAGTGTTGTCTGCGTGATAGTGCTGTAGCGAGCTCACAAGTACCGTTTTGGGGCCTAGAGCCTCTATTATGAGTAGTCCCTCCGTGGCGAAGAAGATTTTAAGTGGAGTGATCTTACATGTTGACAAGGAAAAGGTAAAGAAACTAACTCTGGATCAGACGACCACAAAGCTCTTCCATGTCATTGGCCAGGTACTACCTCGACTCCGATCTCAATTTTTCCTTTGGTGTTCTTTGATTCAGGGTGTCTTTAAAATTTATTTGTAGCAAGTGCTTGTACTCGGGTCTTCCCTGGCTATGCAGAGCAGGGAAGTGGGGGAGGCGGCGACCCTTCAATAAGGTCAGGCTGTATCTCTAGAGGGCGAGGTATCCCGCGTCTAAACGCTGGTCGGCGAACTAGAAAAATAGTTGGCCGAGACTTGAGCCCGGGAGCAGCAGACACTCAATGAGCTAACCAAAATGAAGGAAGATCGAGATGTTATCGCTGATAAGCTGGCAAAGTCAGGGATTTTGGTGGTGGAGTTGAGGGAAAGCGTGGCTCGCTCCAAGAAATTTGTCGTGGAGAAGTTCAAATCTTCGTCTGAATTTTAGGGGGCCATTGAAGATGCGGCCTTCAAGTATTTTGGCAAGGGATTTGATTTTTTTCAAACAACAACTTTGCCATCATCATCCCGACCTCGCCACAAACCTTGAAGGTATGGGTCTCGATCACGATTTACTCGAGGAAGAGGAGGAGGAGGAGGAGGAGGAGGAGGAGGGTGACACCAGCCCCCCTATTTTCCTAAAACACTTGTATCTCTTATTTTTATTTTCATTATTATTTTTTTTTTGCTAGCTGTAACTCTTGTTTTACATTTTTTAAATGAATAAAAATTTTCCTGCCTTGTCCTGTATTTCTTTTTTGTTATTGCACTTCTTCTAGTTGTATTGGCGACATTATGAATTGAAACGATCAGAACCTTTAATGAACCGGCAAAGGGAAATTGTTTGAGCCCCCTAGATAACCACAAATTAAATAATTGCGTCCCTCTTAATATTGCTTGGCAAACTGTATAGCGTGGCATGGCGATGTATAAATAACTTTGGCGATCTCAATTTAAGCGAGAAAACACAATTTAGGCGATCAATTTGATTTGGCGAGTTTGACTAGTAGGCGATCTGAGGTGGATTGGAGTTATTTTATTTTGTGGAAACGTTAAGCCACAGTGTGGCAAGATTTTTAATCAAGAAATCCTTTTACGGGGATCAAGATGCCTTGTCATTGTCCAAATTATTGCTTGATTTCTCAATGAATGAGCGATCTTGATATTGGCGACGTCCAAAATGGCGATCCAGACGTCTTATTATTGTCCAAATCATTGTTTGATTTCTCAATGAATGGGCGATGTCGATATTTGACGATAACAAAACTGGTGCTTTAAGAACTTGGCAATACAAATTATTGGTGATAAAGTTAATCTATAGAAATTTCATTAATCTATCATAAAGGCTGGCGAGCATAACAAGTAATTTTGGTGATTAACACCGTACAAATATGGAGCTTTTGGCGGTTATAAGATTGGCGATTTCATCAGGCAATTTTCTTCTCGTGGCGACCAGTGGATTCACTGGTAATACTTCTTCAGGTGCTCGGCATTCCATGGGTGAGATAATGTCTTTCCATTCATGTCCCCCAGCCAATACGCTCTTGGTCTGGTCATTTTGGTAACTTTATAGGGGCCTTCCCACATAGGACCGAGCTTTCTGGCATTCAGCTCTTTCGTAGAAAGGGTGACTCTCCTCAGGACTAAGTCGCCAGGAAGAAAAGATATGTGCTTCACTCTCTGGTTGTAGTACTTGGTGATTTGGTGCTTGTAAGCTGTTTGGCGTACCTCAACTCTCTCTCTCTTTTCGTCAAGAAGATCAAGGTTGAGCCTTAACTCAATTTCATTATTTTCCTTATCGAAATAGGAGGTCTTGAAGCTTGGCATCCCTACATCCATCGGTATAACTGATTCTGTCCCATATACTATAGAATATGGCGTCTCACCTATAAGGATTCTGCTTATTGTATGGTATGCCCAGAGTATGCTCGATAAATCTCCTACCCATTTATTTTTTGATTTTTTTAACCTGGTCTTCAAGTTCCTTAGGACTGTTATATTGGTGACTTCCACTTGGCCGTTAACCTGAGGATGACCCGATAAGGAGAAATGATGAGAGATGGTGAGGTCCAAGCAGAATAGTTTTAATCTATCATTTTCAAATTGTTTGGCATTGTCCGAGATGATCACCTTGGGAATTTCAAATCGACAATCGATGTTTTTCCAAATGAAGTTTCTGGTGTTCCTTTTTGTGATCTTGTCGAGAGGCTCTGTTTCTATCCACTTTGTGAAGTAATCAATGGCTACGATCAAGAACTCCTTTTGCAATGAGCTTGAGGTAGAAGCCCAAGAATGTCTACACCCCACTGAGCAAACGGCCACGGGCTGTTCATCGGCACCATCTCGGTGTGGGGAGGATGACTTGTTAGAGCAAATCTTTGGCATTTGTCACATTTTCTCGTGTAAGTTGCCACATCCCTTTCTATTTGGGGCCAAAAGTAGCCTTGGCGAACTGCTTTTCTTACTAGTGATCTCGCCCTAGAATGATTTTTGTAGATGCCTTCATGAATTTCTTTGAGCATGTATTCCATTTCTTCAGGTCGGTGACATCGTAAAGTGGACCCGAGAAGGATCTATTGTATACAATTCCATGAAGGAGACAAAATTTGGTAGATCGGTATTGTATACGGTGAGCTTAGAGCTTGTCATTAGGTAATGTCCCATCCTGGAAGTATGCAATGATATTGTTCATCCATGTCAGGCTTGCTTTTGTAGGATAAGCTGGTTTGGTGACCTCAATGATTGGGTTTGGTAAGAACTCTAGGGGTATACTCCTATTTGATATGAAATCAAAGGTTGATGTGAGGTTGGCCAGAGCATCGGCCTTCTTATTCTCTTCTTTGGGGATTTGGAAAATTTTAAGGTCTTTGATCTTCATCAACATACTCTTCACCTCATCTAGATAGGCCACCATCCTATAATCCTTGGCGAGGTACTCCCCTTGGATTTGACTTATGACAAGTTAAGAATCACTAAAGGCATCCAAAGATTCTACTCCCAACTCCGCTGCAACTCTTAGTCTGGTGAAGAGAGCTTCATATTCGGCCTCATTGTTGGTAGCTTTGAACCCTATGCGAATGGCGTACCCCATCTGATCGCCTGATGGAGTTTGGAGAACAAATCATGCACCACAGCCATGATGATTTGATAACCCATTTATGAACAATTCCCATCTGGTGAGGTCCTCATCTGGGTTCTGCTCTTTCGAAGCTTGTATCTCAGGGGGAATTATATCCTTTTTTGGAGTAGTTTCATGAGTGAATTTTTGCTACAAAATTAGCTAAGGCTTGGGCTTTAATTGTCATTCTTGGCCTGTAATCAATATGAAATTTGCTTAGCTCAATAGACCATTTGAGAAGTCTTCCCGAGGTATCAGGTCGTTGAAGTCAACACAGCAATGGGATGCTCTTGAAAATAGTGACGAAGTTGTCTAGCGTTAATTACAAGTGCATAGGCAAGCTTCTCAATTTTCAGGTACCTGGGCTCAGCTCCCATGAGGACCTTGCTCACATAGTACACCGGTTTCTATATTTTGTCCTCTTCTCGGATAAGCACCGCACTTACTGCCATTGGCGAGACCAACAGACACACAATAAGTTCCTCGCTCGTGGCGGGGACTATAAGTAGAGGTGGCAAGCCTAGATATTCGTTCAGTTGTTGGAATGCTACTCAGATTCATCTATCCATTGGAAAGCTTGTTTTTTTCTCAATATTTTAAAAAATAGGAGGCACTTGTCAGTGAATTTAAAGATGAATCTGTTAAGGGCAGCTACTCGCCTAGTCAACTGTTGCACCTTGTGAATGTTCCTTGGCGAGCTCATTTTAAGCAGAGCTTGAATCTGGTTCGGGTTTGCTTCAATCCCTCGCTTGGTTACTAAAAATCCAAAGAATTTTTCTGAGGAGACACCAAAGATGCATTTGAAGGGGTTTAGCGTCATCCGATGCTTCTATAGGACGCCAAATACTTCTTCTAGGTAGGCAATGTGATTAGTTGCTTTGAAACTTTTGACTAACATATCATCGATGTATACCTCCATAGTCTTCCCAATCAACTCTTTAAATATTTTGTTCACCAATCTCTGGTATGTCGCCTCAGCATTCTTCAAACCGAATGGCATAACCTTGTAGTAATACAATCCCCTTTCAGTAATAAAAGAAGTCTTCTCCATGTCAGGCGGGTACATCTTGATCTGGTGATAACCGGAGAAGGACTCCATGAAGTTGAGAAGTTCGTGTTTGGAGGTTGTATCTATTATTAGGTCAATTTTAGGCATAGGAAAACTATCTTTCGGGCAAGTCTTGTTGAGGTCGGTGAAGTCAATACATACTCTTCACTTTTTAGCTTTCTTCGGGGCGACGACAACGTTGGCGAGCCAATCCGGGTAGTGGGATTCCCTGATGACATTGGCCTTGATTAGCTTAGCCACCTCTTCTTTTATAACTTTCAAGAGCTCAGGGGTAAATTTTCTCCTTTTTTGGCGAACTGGAGGATGAACAGGGTTGGTGAACAGCTTATGCTTGATGACTTGAGGATCTATTCTTGGGACATCGCCCTGCGACCATGCAAATATGTCGTAATTGCTTTTCAAAAATTTTATTAGGGAATTTCGCAACTCCTCCATTAGCTTTGTCCCAATCATAACGTGGCGATGTAGATAATCTGGATGGATAAAGATTGGAGCAACTTCTTCCAAGGTTTGGTGTTTTCTGTTTCTCTCGGATCCACTAGTGTAACCTGCTCTACCTCGTCTCTTAATGCCTCCATCTCGGCATCTGCACTCTGTAATTGCTATTGATCATTCGACTTTAGAGAAGATTCAGTCTTCATGGCCAAAATAAAGCACTGTCTGGCAACTTTTTAATCATCCCTCACCTCGCCCACCCCCATTGAAGTGGGGAACTTCATTTTCAAATGGTAAGTAGAAGTGATGGCTCTCATTCCCCCTAGGATTGGGTGAGCTAAAATCGTATTGTAGGGTGAAGGGCAATCTACCATAATGAAATCCTACCAAATGGTTGTTTGGTGGGGTTCCATTCCCAAGGTTACTGGCAGTTTGATCCAGCCAAGTGGGTGCGTCGCATTCCCCCCAAATCCGACCAAAGGAGTGTGAAAAGGGTGCAGCTTATCCAGTCCCATCTTTATCTTGTCAAACGCCAAGATGAACAAGATGTCTGCCGAACTCCCATTATAAATCAAGATCCTCTCCATATTCAAATTAGCGATGGTAGTAGAGATGACCAAGGCATCATTGTGGGGGAGATGCAAGCCTCGTAGGTCATCATTACTGAAGGTAATGGGTTGATGAGTTCCAGCTACAGGCGAGGATAGGTTATAAACTTTTTCTTCTACTCGTCCGATAACGCTTCTTGCGTGACTCTTTCGGGATGATCTTGAACATTCTCTTGATCTAAATCCTCCATGAATCACCTGTATATCTCCTATCGTGGGTTTGTTGTCCCCATACCTCTTTTTTGGAGAGTTAGGCTATGGGCCATCAGCTACATATTTCTCTCAATATCTTCTCTTAATGAGGTTGACTATCTGCTCTTTCAACTGAAAATAGTCTTCAGTATTGTACCCGTGGTCTCGGTGAAACTCACAATATTTGTTCTTGTTTCTCTTGCGGGGATCAGTCTTGATTTTACTAGGCCACTTAATAAATTCTTCATGTTTAATCTTCGTGAGCACCCGGGCGATGGGGACATTGAGTGGTGGTAATATTAAATCAAGATGGCAAGGTGGAGTACGAGGATGCCAATCGTTAGTTCGCTTCCTTGAGTCTCTATCAAACCTCTTGCTTGTTAACTCATCCTTGTAGTCTGATCGTCTGGTGTCAGGCTCTTTCCTTTTATGGTCGTCTCTTCCTTGCCTCCTCTGTTTGGCCTCGTCTAACTCTTTTGCAGCAATGTACTTGTCATCTTTGCTCTGGAGGGCAGATAAGGTTTTCGAGAGGGAATTAAACAATGGGCCTAGGCGAAGCCCTTCCATTATGGACATTATTACTACCTTATCACTTGGGTCTTCCACTTCTAGGACAGCCTGGTTAAACCATTTAACATAGTCCTTCAAGGTTTCAGTTTCCTTCTGGTGAACAACGAAGAGGTGGGAGGCATTTTTCTACCTGACCCCATAGCTCATGAAGTTGGTGACAAAGAGCTTACTTAGGTCACCAAACTAGTCAATGGTTCCTGGAGGCAGCTTTTTAAACCATAACCTTCCTGACCCTCTCAGGGTAGCAGAGAAAGCCTTGCACATTACTTCGTTAGAGTATCCCTGGAGCGACATGAGGTTCTTGCACAAATCCAAGTGGTCCATATGATTAGTTTTCCCTTCATAGACCCCGAACTGAGTAGGCAACTTGAACCTGGAAGAGACCTGAGTTCTCATCACCCTTTCTATGAACGGGGGCTCAATTTATTTGATCAAAGCATCTACGTTAACTAGCGCGATGGTGCTAGGGTTGATGGTGTTAAAATAGGCGTCTAAACCTCTAATCTTTTAGGTGGTGGACTGATCTAAGTGTCTAGATGCCTGGTCGTCTCGACGAGGTGACCTTTCCCTTCCCCTTCCCCTTCCCCTTCCCCTTCCCCTGACCTCTTCGCCATCTACTTCGGGAGTCCAGTTGGACGACCGAGATACTGAAGGCAAAGGACTTCTTTCTCATTTGGTGGGCGAGCTAGGCGATCGATGTTGCCGATTTTGTGCTTAGCTAGTGCTCCGATGACTTTGAGATTCGTTGTCGCCCGATTGTTGAGAATGGCGGGATCGTTGGACTTCTGGAACAAGTACTGCAGCTAGAGGCAACGGATTGGCTGTGGTAAGGTGCTGTATCAGGCGAGTGTTGTTCTCATTCATGATTCTTATCTGTTTGGCAATACTATGCATCTCACGGTGGAGGCCCTCTATATCCAGAGCTAGGTTGGTATTGGCCATTGAGTGAGCTCGGTTATCTAAAGGGCTACTAGCACTTGG
>BRYE01000017.1:5021418-5023918 GCA_030159115.1 Actinidia arguta var. hypoleuca | reverse complement strand
ATTAAATTATATATATAGTGTAAGTTTAAACACATTAAATCAATAATTAACATAAAATCAATAAATTTTAACAAAACCGTTAAGGGGTAATTAAGAAAAATACAAGAAATTTTGATTAAAAATTAAACAAAATAACTAAAAATCGGGGAAAAAAATCAAAATTAAATTAAAAGGTAAGACACCAAAGGGTCTAAGTGTAATATTCAGCAAGGTCAGGGGTGTATCGACTATCGAATCTGGCAATAGCCATAACGGTTGGTTGGTTGGTTGGTTGTTAGTTAGTATTATATTATTTATCTTAGTCGGTAACGCGGTGTTAGCGATAACGTGCGCCTGCCAGGTGTACGAATTCAAATAAGTGAACGTGACACATTACAAGGGTCCAAAAAGATAAAGTGATAACGTATTAAAAAACCATCATTATTTTATAGCATATGATATGAGTAGGACCCACGTTGGAGAGAGAAATTATTTAGTGCTATTAGAACAAATTCTAGTAGTGTTGTTTAATCCTATAAATATTTTAAAATTTTTTAAATTATCTTTCACTATCTAGAATTAAAATTCATTTGATTTAATTAAATGACTGATATTTCATTTGACATTATTTTTTTTAAAAAAAATATTACTTCTTTATTCTCAAAAGTGTAGAACTCACATAAATTATGATTTAATGGATAAAAAAACTCTAAAACTAGATATATTTTTCACTTATTAAATTATATTTTAATAAGACCCACAAAAATTACTAAAACACCTTTTTTTTCTCATTTCTCCCAAACTAATTAACATTTTTTTAAAAATTACTATATTTTCTAATCTGTTCTTCATTTTATAACAATGTATCTCTTATATGATGTTTATATATTTTCTATTTCTTATGTTGTAAAAGTTTAATGAGTACGACTAAGAGACGATTTTTTTTTTTGTTATAATATCAATGGACACGGACAATTACTAATTATTTTATAGCACATGAAATGAGTAGGACTTACGTTGAAGAGAGAAATTATTTAGTACTCTTAGAACAAATTTTAATGATATTCTCTAATCTTAGAGCGGTGGATCTAAACAGTGTGATTCATTATTCTTTTATCTCAATAGTATCCCTTGGATAATAACACTTTAATGGAAAATTTTTATTTCATCGCGAAGACCAACAAATAATCACGGTTCAGCAGTTAACAAGTCTAAATATCGAAAAAAGTGATAAAGAGTAGCACAATATCAATGAGATGGAGTTCCTGATTTTATTGAAATTCCTGACTTGCACCCTAGCTTAGCATTAGATTTCAAGCATTAAGCTTCACAGTGGCATCACTAACTTTCACCCCTGACATTCCTGATTTGCACTCTAGTCATTTCATGAGAATTCAAGCATTAGCCTTTTTTTTTAGGGAAATTTATTTTTCCATTTTTTGACGCACACCTCTTTGATTTGATTAATACTTTTTTTTTTTACTTTTGTCATCAATTTTTAATTTAAACTACTATTTTGCTATTAACTTTTTTTTTTATTTTTTTTATTATTTTTTTTAATATTTTTTTTTTCTTTTTTACTTTTTATTACTACTATTTTGCCATTAACTTTTTTTTAATACCCTTTTATTCTTTTATTCTTTTTCACTTTTTATTACAATTAATTTTTATTCTTTTTTCTTTTTTTTTCTTTTAATATCCTTTTATTCTCTTTTTGTTTTTCACTTTTTATTACTACTATTTTGTCATTAATTTTTATTTTTTTATTTTTTTATTTATTTTTTCTTTTAATACCCTTTCATTCTTTTATTCTTTTTCACTTTTTATTACTACTATTTTGCCATTATTTTTTATTCTTCTTTTATTATTATTATTTTTAATACCCTTTTATTTATTTATTTTTTTTTACTTTTTATTACTACTATTTTGCCATTAACTTTTATTCTTTTTTCTTTTTTACTTTTTATTCATTTTTTTCTTTTAATACCCTTTTATTCTTTTTTTTTTTACTTTTTATTATTATTTTTTTAATATCCTTTTTATTTATTTATTTTTGTTACTTTTTTTATTATTTTTAATACCCTTTGATTTATTTTTTGTTATTTTTATTATTTTTTTGTTTAATACCCTTTGATTCTTTTTTTTTTTAATACTATTTTTTTTCTTTTAATACCATTTTTTATTATTATTTTTTAATACCATTTGATTCATTTTTTGTTATTTTTTATTATTTTTTTCTTTAATACATGTCATAACCTCATTCTCCCTTTAAATTACCACACAACCCATATTTTTATACTTTTTAAAAATTTTACAAATAATGTCTCTCAAAATCTACAACTAAAAATAAATAAAAGATTATAAACATATAATAAAAAAAATTATCTATAAAGAAAAATAAAATTGATAAAAAAAAATTCATAAAAAATGAAATAAAAGAAGAAGAAAATAAGAAAAAAAATTAAAAAATTAAAAAAAATTAATAGTAAAAAAAAATGAAAAAAAATGAAAAAAAAAGAAA
>BRYE01000017.1:4986418-4996418 GCA_030159115.1 Actinidia arguta var. hypoleuca | reverse complement strand
TTTTTTAAAATGCAAAATTACCAATTAAGCCTTCTTCTTAAAAGTCATTTTCAGTTGATAGTAGTATAGTACAGTTAAATTTACTTAATATTTCTTGTGGCGTACGTTGCAAGGTTACAAATAGACAAAAAAAAACCAATTGACCCTCTAAATTATTTGAATTATTATATTTTCTTTTAAAATTTGACGTTGAGAAGTGAGAGCATTCGATATCATGAAGATTCGCTCCTTGTCCAACATATATATATATATATATATATATATATATATATATATATATATATATATATATATATATATATATATCTTATATGTATAAATGTGAGTGAATAGTGTCTACTTGACCACCATTTTTTCTTTCCAATTTTGCCCCTACTCCGTTTTCTCATTTACCACCTATTTTTGTTTTCAATTTTGCCCCTACTTTTTTTTTTTCGATTTTGCCCCTACTCTTTACTACCATTTTTTTTTTCGATATCATTTTATTTTTTTCGATTTTGCCCACCATTTTTTTCCCAATTTTTTCCCTCCCACCATTTTTTTTTCGAGCTCATGACCACCATTTTTGTTTTTCGATTTTACCCCTGCTCAATTTTTTTTTTCGATTTAGCCCACCTTTTTTTTTTCGATTTTGTTCCTCTACCATTTTATTTTTTTTGATTTTGCCCACCATTTTGTTTTTCGATTTTGCCCCTCTACCATTTTGTTTTCCGAGCTCATGACCACCATTTTTGTTTTCCGATTTTGCCCCTCTACCATTTTGTTTTCGATTTTGCCCCTATTTTTATTTTTTTTTGATTTTACCCCTACTCTTTATCACCATATTTTTTTCCGATACCATTTTATTTTTTTCGATTTTCCCCCTCTACCAATTTTTTTTTCGAGCTCATGCCCACCTTTTTTTTTCGATTTTGCCCCTCTACCAATTTTTTTTTTCGATTTTGCCCACCATTTTGTTTTTCGATTTTGCCCTTCTACCATTTTTTTTTCTGAGCTCATGACCACCATTTTTATTTTCCGATTTTGCCCACCTTTTATTTTTCAATTTTGCCGCTCTACCATTTTTTTTTTGATTTTGCCCACAATTTTTGTTTCCCGATTTGCCCTACAAAAAAAAATCTCAATTTTGGCCCTCTATTATATATAAATGTGAGTGAACAGTAACTAGAGCCACTCTTAAGCAGAGTAGCCCATCTATTTCTTCTACAACTATTAATATTCCATTATCAATACTCAATTTTTAAATTCCTTCGTATTTTTTTCATAAAAAATATCTATTCACAAACTTACTTTCCAAAAATATATGTATATATACATAAAATCACTTGGTGTATATCCAATTTGCATTCGGCTGATACTTTTAACACCAAAAATATAAATTTCATAAATTTATGCTTTTAAAAAACACAAATAAAACTACTTGTCACTATGTCGTGGTTATAATAATTGCACATATTACATATATCGTGTGCATTATCAGATGCTATTCAATAAAAAATCGAATTTCTTATGTAAGTGAAATTAACTAAATTCATAAAAATCAATCAACGTTGGGAGGAAATTATCCGAAAGTTATGTTTATTTGATTAGTTTTTTATTCAAGGGGGGTGAGTGATATTTTCTCATAATTTGAGAAATGTTGGTGAAACTAACCTAAATTATAAACTTTTTATAGTATTTTAATTTGTAATAAGGATAAATTATGTCAACGGTCTTTGAAGTATGTATTCCATGTTACTTTGCCCTATCATATACTATTTTTCAATATACTTTAACTACAAGTTTTCATAAAATTAATTTTTTATTCATAATATAACCATAAATTTTATAAAATGTTTATATTTGTATCCATAAAAATTCATAAATGAACCATAAAAATTCTCAAATATACCAATAGAAGTCATAAAAAAATCTTCTTATAATAATTGGTACAAAAATTCATAACCAAACTAATACAATTCATAAAAATAAGTTTAACCGGCTATTCAAGTTATCATTATTAACTATTAATTTGTTAAAAAAATTAAATTAATAATTTCTCATCTAATAATTATGAAATCAGGCGTAAACCATATAATCCAAATAAAAAGTGTGTATTTGGTCAAGATTCTTTAGATTCTCTCCTCTACTTTTATCTGTATTGTCAAAATTCTCAGATAACTTTAATAAAATATGAAAATTACCTAAGAATTATATTTCTGAGCAACTCTGACTGTTTGACAAATTACTTAAGAATGACTTTATTAGATTAGGTTATTGGTTAATGAATTACTTTTTTTAAATACTCGCCCGTGCATTGCACGGGCCTATACACTAGTATATATAATAAATGTGAGTGCACAGTAATGTTTTTACCACCAACTTTTCTTTCGATTTTGACCCTCACTAATACTTTTTGTTTTCATCATTACTATTTCCGATTTGGTCCCTAATTATTATTTTTTTTCGATTTTGTCCTTAAACGTTTTTTTCTCCATTTTTTTTATTTTACCCCTAAAATGTGTGTGAATAGTAACTCCTTGACCATCAACTTCTTTTTTTCCCGTTTTGCCCCACACCAATTTTTTTTTATCCCATCATATTTTTTTTTGATTTTGCCCCTAATCATTTTTTTTTTTCTAAATATTTTTTTTCCATTTTACCCCGAAAATGTTATATATATATATATATTATTGCAATACACAGTAATGTTTTTACCACCAACTTTTCTTCCGATTTTGCCCCTCACCAATACTTTTTGTTTCCATCATTGCTATTTCCGATTTGGCCCTTAATTATTATTTTTTTTCGATTTTGTCCCTAAACTTTTTTTTCCCTATTTTTTTTTTATTTTACCCCTAAAATGTGTGTGAATAGTAACTCCTTGACCATCAACTTATTTTTTTCCCGTTTTGCCCCTCACCAATTGTTTTTTGTTCCATCATATTTTTTTCCGATTTTGCCCTTAATCATTTTTTTTTTGATTTTTTCCCTAAATATTTTTTTTCTATTTTACCCCGAAAATATTATATATATATATTATTGCAATACATTATTTGGTCTTTAGCTTGAAAGTTTCAATTCAATTATTTTTAATTTTTAATTATTTAAAATGCAATAAATAGACATTTGTGGTACTATTGCTTCTTTAATTTATTTCCTTGTTGTCAAGTGTTATTAACTTCTGTCAACAATTCAATACGGTAGTTTTAAAAATTTACTCAAAATAGACATGTTATAATTGAAACCCTAAACCTCTAATAATTTTTTTTCTCATTTTTTTTTTATTTTACCCCTAAAATGTGTGTGAATAATAACTCCTTGACCATCAACTTTTTTTTTTTCCGTTTTGCCCCACACCAATTTTTTTTTGTCCCATCATATTTTTTTTCTGATTTTGCCCCTAATTATTTTTTTTTTATTTTTTTCCTAAATATTTTTTTTCATTTTACCCCAAAAATGTTATATATATATATATTATTGCAATACACAGTAATGTTTTTTCCATCAATTTTTCTTCCGATTTTGCCCCTCACCAATACTTTTTGTTTCTATCATTGCTATTTTCGATTTGGCCCCTAATTATTATTTTTTTTCGATTTTGTCCCTAAACTTTTTTTTTTCCATTTTTTTTATTTTACCCCTAAAATGTGTGTGAATAGTAACTCCTTGACCATCAACTTATTTTTTTCCCTTTTTGCCCCTCACCAATTGTTTTTTGTTCCATCATATTTTTTTTCGATTTTTCCCTTAATTATTTTTTTTTGATTTTTTTTCTAAATATTTTTTTCCCATTTTATCCCGAAAAATGTTATATATATATATATATATATATATATATATATATATATATATTATTGCAATACATTATTTGGTCTTTAGCTTGAAAGTTTCACTTCATTTATTTTTAATTTTTAATTATTTAAAATACAATAAATAGACATTTGTGGTACTATTGCTTCTTTAATTTATTTCCTTGTTGTCAAGTGTTATTAACTTCTGTCAACAATTCAATACAATATTTTTAAAAATTTACTTAAAATAGACATATGTTATAATTGAAACCCTAAACCCCTAATAATTTTTTTTCTCATTTTTTTTTTCAATTTTTCCCCTAACCAATTATTTTTTGTCCCATCATTTTTTTTTTTCGATTTTTCCCCTAAACATTTTTTTTCCATTTTGCCTATCTATTTTTTTTTTCGATTTTGTCCCTAACCATTTTCTTTTGCCGATCATTTTTTTTTTATTAAGTGAATTCTTTATTTGTATCAAGATTCTTGAGATTCTCAAATAGTTTTAATAAAATTTGGAGTTTATCTAAGAATTGTACTTCTGAGTAAGTTTAGTTGTTTGACAAATTACTTAAAAATAACTCTATTAAATTAGGTTCTTGATTAATGAATTGCTTATTTTAAAAAGTCGCCCGTGCATAGCACGGGTCTTCCACTAGTATATATATAAACTCTAGTTTTGTTCAAGGTGAGTAAAAACATCATTGTTCTTCCATTGTTGTCAATAGTTTTGAGCCTTGTATCTTTATCAGGTCCTGCTTGAGTTATTATTTTTTTTTGTCCTTTGATTTAAGAGTTTTTTTTTTATTTTTAGTGAATTTTTTTTGATATTTTTTTTAAATTGTATACTTTTTGGTTCATCTTGACAAAAAAAATCTCAAGATATAAATTTTTTTACATAATTTTAAAAAAAAGTTCACTAAAAATAAAAAAAATCATTTTAGATGTTTCTTTGGGATAAAAATAGTTTTTTTTGTATTTAGTGAACATTTTTACGAAATAGATAATTTTTTTTATATTTTTGGCTTTATTTCTTCAAAAATAATTAAAAAAATATAAAATTTTGATCGAATGACCAAAAAATTTATTAAAGATAGAAAAACGAAAAGAAAAAAAAACTACCATTCCAAACTGGGCCTTAATAAGTTTTTTTAACTTTTTATTTTTTTTCTAATTTTACAGACTTTTATATATTTTTGTTGTAAAAACTTTGTGGCCTCCAAAATTGACGGCCAAAAGCAATAATTTTACCGATCTCATACACGTAAGCCGTCTCAACTTGCTCGATTGTAAGGTTTCATGACTAAAATAATATGAAAATAAATTGATATTTATCGATTATTTACTTATATATTTAATTAATTTAATTTTTTATATTATTAAAGTTTTTGATAAATTTTATAATATTAGGGGTGGTTACGGTTTAATTTGGTTGTATTTAGGGTCAAACCGTAAACTGAATCGTGACTAACGATTTAGGCTTTAACCAACCATTCACAACGGTTTAGTTCGGTTTGGTTTAGGGTCAAACTGTAAACCAAACTATAAGTAACAGTATAGGCTTTAACCAAATCGTTCACAACGGTTTGATTCGGTTCGTTTTTATAATTTCCATCGTTCAACCATGGTTTTAAAAATCGGACCGAACGGGTTGGTTCGACCGATTGAACTGACGACTGGTCAGAGAAACGGTTCGGTCACCCGTCAAAATCCGTTTTGGTCAAAATTCGCTCAAACCCAGTTAGACCCGCGGTTGAACCGGTAACCCGGCCATTGAACCGCCGATTCATTGTTTTAGAAAAAAAATTATGTTGTAATTTTTTCAAACCATAATCCGAACTGTTCAAAAAAAAAAAAATTGAACCAAACTGTATTATTCGAACGGTTTCAAGGTTCGATTATTTTTTTGCTCACTCATATCCAATATGAATGATTTGAATCATCAAAATAGGCAAAAATTATCAAATATCCAAAATCCTAACTTGAATTGCAAGTGATAAGGTCTCAACATCTTGAATTTGAACTTCCCATCACTTGCAGAGACGACTTACTGAATATGACTTTAAAGAACTCTAATTTTGGATCTAATTAAAGAACTCTAATTTTGGTAGGTGAATGCACATGCAATTCAAAAATTTATAATGAATTTATAGAATTTTTTTTGAATAAATAAAAAAAATAGGATGGGATATTTATAATAAAAAATAATGCTATAAAGTCAATAGAGTTTTTTAAGACTTCTGGGGTAGTAGCCATCTCGTCTCTTTCAACCTGCTTCAGTCCAGTCCATTCAACACGTAGAATGCATTTAGGCAAGAAGTCTGTCTTTTTTGTTTGCAAAAAAATAAATCTAATCAACATAAATGAAGATTACCAATTATGTTATTAAAATAAGAAGACAAATGAAAAAGAAAATAGAGTTATGACAAAATTAAAATGATTGATTTGGTCTTGCTATGCTAATATAAGTAATAGTTCATAGGAGAGGATTTTTTTTTTTTTTTTCTCATCAAAAGTGAAAGTTATCCCAAACGAGTCCTTCATATCGGATAGCTTATTGGAAAGGTCCTGATTGATGATTTTTTATCATGACAAGTGTACGGTTGCCGGTTGTCAAGGGAATGGAACCCTGGAAAAATATAAAATGGCAGCTGGAAAAAATATTAAGACTTTTCCTTGTAATACAACTTATGAATTAATGAGGAATATTTTCAAGAAAACTTCAAAAATAAGAAAAGTCTTCAAGTTCAAGTCCAAAATCCAAAATAGTCTAAAAGCATGATGTTTCAAATTTGGGAAAGAAAGTTCAACGAAGTTCTTTTTTTCCCAAAAAAAGAGGACTTTTCCTTTACATACAACCGTGATTCTTCTTCTCGATCTGGACACCAATTTTGGATTGTACCAATACAATTCATGCATTTTGACCTCCTTTTAATGATTCAAATCGTTAGTACTGTAGACCTTATCAAAAATTTTAATTCTATGAAAAATCATATTGATCAGATACATATCGATTATCGATCAATATCAATTTATATCAAGATAAGTATTGTGTGTCACACTAATTTATTAAGTTATAAAACAGTACTGAATGAAAAAAATCCTTCAAATTCAGAGAGAGATCTTCAAATTATAAAACCGTTCATATTGTACTTCGGAATTGGAGTTTAGAGAGAACCCAGGTCCGGAGTATATTCATAAAAAACTTCAATGAACAAAAATGAGAAAAAACTTTAGGTTTCTAGTCCAAAGTTCAAACTTCCAAAATTGTTGCAGCATGATGTTTCAAATTTGGGAAGAAAGTTCGATGAAGTTCTTTTTGTCCCCAAAAGAGAAGACTTTCCTTTTCATACAATTTGAAAAAATCGGGATACTCGATTTGCACTCCAATTTTGGATTGTACCGGTGTAATTTATGCATTTTGATTTCATTTTAATGATTCAAATCGTTCAATTGTAGACCTCATCAAAAATTTTAATTCTATAAAAAATCACATTGATCAGATACTTATCGATTACCGATCAATATTAATTTATATCAAGGTAAATGATTATAACCAAATATGCCACACTCATTTATTAAGTTATAAAACAGTACTTAATAAAAAAAATATTCAAGTTGAAAGAGAAAAATCTTCAAATTATAAAACCATTTATATTGTACTGTAGACCTGGACTTCATTGAGATAACCCATGCTCAGCATAAAAAACTTTAGTGAAAAAAATGAGAAAAAACTTCAAGTTCTAGTACAAATTATTTTTTTTTTGTTTCTTAGTTTTTGAGTTATTTTATTTTTAGTGATTTTTTTTTTGCCATTTGATCAAATTTTGGAAAGAGAGTTCAATGAAGATCATTTTATCAACAACAACAAAAAAAGTTCGTTAAACGACGAATTCAAACCATTCTTCAAGAATTTGACCTCTAAAAATTATAGGCCATGAAAATTTGAACTAAAACTTTGGTCAAACTATATGAAATAATGGTGAAATTTACCTATTATTTACTACCATTTCTTTTAAGTGCATTTTCGACAAAACACATTTCTTTTTTTTTTTTTTATAACATGGTGTTTGATTCAAAGAATTGACTAATCTGGACTCCAATTACACCGTTCACTAATGGGAGACCCGATTAAAGCCGATGCAGAATTTTGTATGGACTAACCCCTAAGTATTGCCAACTAAGAATTTTAAATCTAGGGAGGCAAATATACATAGAAAAATAGATTTTATAATCTACAATGAAATACAATATTAATTTTTGACCTTAGGATGGCAAATCTATATAATTTTGTAATGTTGATAGCTAATACTTTTATAAAACTAATATTTTTTTTAAAAAAATTGGACTATCGATCGCTCCTAACCACCCCTTTTTGGGTCCACCATTGGGCAATGAAATTGAAACATGCGACTTTGGGGGACAAATCCTTTAAACGTTGTCAAACTTCTACTCGACCAACTCTTAGGTTTTTTTCCAGACAATTTGTTAATTGCAATAAATGTTAAATAGCTTTCCTAATCAGTACTTGTACACCCAGAAAAGAAGAGAAAAGGAATTAAATCCTGTCGTGAGATTTGGAAAACTTAAAAATGGGGAATTTTGAAAGTTTAGAGTTTAGACTGGCTATGGTCAACAAAAGTTTTAATTGAATACCAGTAAAGTGGGTTCTTTTGGTGCAGCAGAAATCTCAATTTTTTTATTCTAATTTTTACTATTTCTTTCTTCAGATTCTTTTTACACATTCTTCCGGAAATACCCTCCTCTTCCCGACGCGCCTGTTGAAATTTTTCCATATCACAACGGTCTACGCGCCTGTTAAACTTAATTTGATTTGACTTTTCAAGAAGAGAGAGCACTACATATCGTGAAGATTCGTTCCTTTTTGAATATATTCTATATATATATATATATATAAACTATATTTTTGTTTGTTCTAAAGTTGAGTAAAAACGTCATTGTTCTTGCAATGTTGTCAATACTTTTGAGCCTTATATCTTTATCAGGCCCAGTTTGGATTATTTTTTTTTTTTTTTGATTTTAGATTTTTTTTATTTTAGTGAACTTTTTCGACATTTGCTTAAAATTATACATTTTTCGCTTCGTCTTTACGAGAAAAGTTTGAAAATATAATTTTTTTCACATAATTTAAAAAATAGTTCACTAAAAATGAAAGAAAATCATTTTAGATGTTTTTTGGAGATAAAAATAGTTTTTTTTCCTTATTTAGAAAATATTTTTATGAAATAATTGATTTTTTATATTTTCGGATTCATTTCTTCAAAAGGAACCAAAAAACTATAAAATTGTGATCAAAATTTAACACTTAGAATACATTTAGGCAAGAAGTCTGTCATTTTTGTTTGCAAAAAAAAAAAAATCTAATCAACATAAATGAAGATTACAAATTATGTTATAAAAATAATTAGACAAATGAAAAAAGAAAATAGAGTTATGACAAAATTTAAATGATTGATTTGGCCTTGCTATGCTAATATAAGGAATAGTATATAGCAGAGGATTTTTTTTTTAATTTTTTTTTCCATCAAAAATAAAAATTATCCCAAATGAGTCCTTCGTATCGGCTAGCTTAATGGAAATGTGTTGATTGATGATTTTTTATAATGACACGTGTACGGTTGCCATTTGTCAAGGGAATGGACCCGTGGAAAAATATAAAATGGCAGCTGGAAAAAAAATTAAGACTTTTCCTTGTAATATAACTTATGAAAATTAATGAGGAATACATTCAAGAAAACTTCAAAACTAAGACAAGTCTTCAAGTTCAAGTAGAAATCAAAAACAGTCAGAAGCATGATGTTTCAAATTTGGAAAGAATGTTCAATGAAGTTCTTTTTATCCCCAAAAAAAGAGGACTTTTCCTTTTCGTACAGGAATTCTCGATCTGGACTCCAATTTTGGATTATAGCCATACAATTCAAGTATTTTGATTTTATTTTAATGATTTAAATCATTCATACTGTAGGCTTCATCGAAAATTTTAATTCTATCAATATCAATTTATATCAAGGTAAATGATTAATATCATATGTGTTATACTTATTTATTAAGTTATAAAACAGTACTAAATGAAAAAAAAATCTTAAAGTTCAGAAAGAAAAATCTTCACATTATAAAACCATTGATATTGTACTCTGGACTTGGATTTCAGAGAGAAACCCGGTCTGGAGTAAATTCATAAAAAACATCAATGAACAAAATGAGAA
>BRYE01000017.1:4883918-4886418 GCA_030159115.1 Actinidia arguta var. hypoleuca | reverse complement strand
TCTTTCTTCTAAATGCAAATAAATTAAAATAATTTTTTTATTTCCTTGAAAAACGAAACAAAGAAAAACAACATATTTTATCTAAAATCTTCCTTTAAATGCTTTCTCTTTCTCTTTCTTTTTCTTTTTCTTTCCGCAAGAAAATTGCACCAATTGATCCACTTTTTTTTGTACAAACTATAGGCATTACCTCTTAGATGTCAAATATTACACTATTTCCCCTATATCCTAAATAGTATCTCAAATAGGAGCATATAGAATGCAATTATATATAATAACCCCACTTTTATTTTTATACTTTACACGATTCGAAGTAATGCTGATCTTATTTAAATAACTTTCCATAAATATGCTCAAATCTTCTAGTTTGTACAGAAGATGCTTTTGCCAAACAATGAAAAACAAATGTATTTGAAGTGCACGTGTACTTGTAATTTTTTGTCACATGTATTTTTAATAAATTTCAGGAACAATCATTGTAATTTACTCAATTTTTGAAAAAGTCACCGAAATATTTCAGCAACTAGGTGAATGAAACTTTATTTTTATTACTTCGGTGTTGGAGGGATGAGAGAAAATCGAACGCAAACAATGGTGGTGACTGACAAGTGGTTCTTAATGATTAAACGATACAGCAACAGTGAGAAGGATCGCTCGGAGCAATTACGGGGACGGCTATTCGATGGTCAAGTTAGTGACCGAAAAAGAAGAGAGAAGAGAGCAAGAGAAGGATTCTTGGCTATAGTCTTAGAAAGAGAAAGTAGAGAGAGAGAGAGAGAGAGAGAGTCATTGCTTATTTGTGAAAGAGGGTATGTCCTCTTTTATAATGCAGCTCGACGCTAAGGACGTGTCAACTACCATTTTAGCTATATGCAGTTGTCCCAATCAGGCTCTTAGGGTGTGATTGATTGCTAGCTTATCGCATTATCGGTATTTGAGCCCAAGCGTGTGGGGGTAGGAAGAACTTGTTGTGTATGTTATTTCCTAACCCTAAAGCTCAACTTCAAAAAACTCCACCCGAACAAGCTCACCAACCAAGCTATCGTGTGAAGATGCCTATCGTACTTACTATAAAGTGATAGTCCGGTGGCGACGCTCTCCCAAGCTCGTTGAGAAGTGAGCCTGGATATTTTATCCTCTCATAATTACATTTAACTTCCATCACTCAAGAAATTATGAACAACAAACTATGTTTGATTAAGCTCCTAAATAATTCAGTTGGTTGCCTTATAATTTTGTGGAGTAGTGCAACTAACTAATTACTAACCATTTACAACACTAGTGCTT
The DNA here is from genome assembly GCA_030159115.1 of Actinidia arguta var. hypoleuca. Classification (NCBI taxonomy): domain Eukaryota; kingdom Viridiplantae; phylum Streptophyta; class Magnoliopsida; order Ericales; family Actinidiaceae; genus Actinidia; species Actinidia arguta. The sequence continues at coordinate 4,885,131 of BRYE01000017.1, read as the reverse complement.
ATTTTACAAGTTATAATTGAACACAAACTTGAATTTAAACCCACTTTAATTATTAATGAAAACCAAGCTTGAATGCCATCTAACATGATTAAATTTAGTGAGTGTCAATGTTAAATCACTGTGCAACATCTCATTATAAAATTATCAATAAAATATTTTATTCGTCCTAATTTGTTTATAATTTTTGAGAAATTTAACTCTTTAGGAAGAGAATAATTAGGCACTTTAAAAGTTTAAAGTTTTTAAAAATTATCTTTCAGCAATTTGAAATAAAATAAATAAATATGTCACATCAATTCAAAAAGAACAACAAAAGAGAAAATCTACATTATTTGGGTAATTTATCTTGCAAGGTGGACAAAAAAATTAGAACATCCAAAAAAAAAAAATAGACGAGGAAGTAGCATTTAACAAGGAATGACAACGAACCCAGGTGGGGGCGTATTTTACTTAAATATTTTCCAATGCCTATATTAATATGTATCTCCAGCCTCGCTCCTATCTTGTCGGGGTTTAGTTTTGATATACTACGTTTGGTCAAACCAGAATAAAAACATAATATCATAATTACGTCATTAACAACTTCAAAAATAAATATAAAATAATTTTATTTGACATTACATCTACTACCGTAATATTAAAAAGTTGACAAGACATAGAAGAAAAGTTGAAAAAAGCATATAGAATCAAGCCTAAAAAGGAATTAAGAAAAGTTATAATATGTATATATTATATGTAGAATGTAAGTTGTTGGATGCTTGTAGGCTATTGGACATGTAGTGCTATATGTTATATTTGAAGTCTCAAGTTCAACTCCTAACCAACACAATTTGTTTTATAAAGTAAAAAAGAATCGACATGATCTAGCTACTTGGCCCCGATTGAATGGTTTACTAGTTGGATCAACAGTTCAAGCAACCAGTCAAATCGTTCGATTCGATCCAAGTTTCAAAGCATTGATTTTTTGTTAACTGGATGGATTTTTAACTTAGTTTTCAAGGCCTGTTTGACATGGATTTCTTAGTAAACCCATCCATTTGTTTACGATCACAAATACTAGTACTTATTGGATAAAATTGATAATAAAATACAGAAAAAAATTAGTTGAAAAAAGATGGTGAGGTCGTCCACAGAGGATTTTCACTCATCACGAGTCCAATTGCGATTAAAAGGACCCCTCTGCAACTAGTACAACCTCGGGTCCTACTACTAC
>BRYE01000017.1:4873918-4878918 GCA_030159115.1 Actinidia arguta var. hypoleuca | reverse complement strand
CTAGTTTTTTCATAACAAATAATCCAAACATCATTCATTTGAGCAACTTTAAGCCAATTTCAGGAATCAGGAAAAAGTTTTCATCTTTTATAGAGATTCCAATCCAACTTTTTCAAGGCCAAGGATGTCTTGATACCACCTTTTGGTTTTTGAGGGGAAACACAAGGACAAAGATAAAGAAATCAGACCCCCCAAAATGAGAGGAAGTGGATTATTGTATACCTTTGCCTGTATCTCAAAAGGTGGGGCCTCATGGTTTTGGGTTAGCTTCTTAATGGATTTAATTGGGTCAGTTAACTCATGATTGACACGAGCCATAACCCATCTTACATGATATATATAGCGAAACCCGTGAAGCTGATGAAGCAGATGCTGAGGCTGAATCCCACCCAATTCATTCCCATCAAGTAAGATCCAAACAAACAAAGACAGAGCATAGAAAAAGTAGAAAGTACCCTAACAATAGCATGATTTTACATCAATTCTTTTTAGAAAGTTAAAATGATGTGTCAAGAAAGCTCTGAAATATATATACATGGACAGTGACAAATCCATAAACATACTTTTCAGAGAATCCAATAACAAAAACATCGCACTATCATATCAAAAGGATTAACTGGGGTTTCTTTGATGTATAGGTTGAGATTCAAATCTACACTCTAAATACTGGATATGTTCGCCCAGTCTTGGAAGCCTCGTTCTACCAATCTTTGTGCTAACGCCCGGATAACTAGTCACAGAAAAGATTCGAATTGGGGACCTAGGATGAAACCCCATGCCTTACCCACTAAACCAGAAACACGAAAAATCTAGTTATACCTTATTCTAAGTTGTGTAGAAGGACAAAGAAAATATAGAAGACCCAGAGTAATTAAATAAGGAGGAGTTCTATAGGTGTTCAATGACATAATAATAACACATGCTTTGGATCCACATGAAGAGGCAGTAATGCAGGTGTTTGCAAGTTGTAATTTCTTTTTAGTCTCAGGCTTCGATCATCATGCACGACCAGACCACTTAAAAGACAAAATTTCAAATCTCCTCTAACTCACCAAATCCACTTACCTAATTCAATTTTTAACTTAAAACCTAGCTAATTGTTGTTTCACAAACTTGGTCTCAAGAGAGAAGGAGAGATAAACTGAGGGAGCGATCGAATGTGCTGGACTTGGAGAAAGGAACACCTTGTTATAGTTTTAGTCCCAATTGGGTTACTGATAATGCTACTCTGATTCTACCTTTCTAGTGTACAAATGCCTAAAAGTCCCCCGCGCCACGGCCCTTGGGTGTGAGAACCATTTTAGGTCAGCTTGGGTTCAGAGGACAATGAAGGTCTCGAACGAACTCTTATTATGTCTTCTCATTTCTTAGCTAAAAACGCAATGAGAAGTTATGATAACCGGTATTTGCAGGTTGAAAGCAAGGAAAAGGACAAGCTTCGTCTGTCATCACTAGCAGCATATCGGCAGCAACTTCCCTGTCTTCGATCGCCCTAGTCCTCAGCTCCCTACTCGGGGCGTGGCTCAGGAGCCCCACCAAAACTATCTTCACAAGCAATCTTGTTTACGGGGACAGGAGCCCCACGATCGTTTCCATCAAGTACATCGCTCTGCTTTCCTGCTTTTTCGTGGCGTTTGCTTCTTTCGTTCAAACCGCCAGGTGCTTTGTCCATGCGAGTTTCCTCATAAGCATGACAAATTCGGACGTTCCCGTGAGCTACGTTAAGAAGGCGGTCATTATAGGGAGCAATTTCTGGTCGGTTGGTGTACGTGCTCGCTACTTCGCGATCACTTTTTTAGTGTGGATTTTCGGCCCGATCCCTATGTTTGTTTCTCGTGTGGCTATGGTGATAGTGTTGCATAATCTAGATTCCAATTCAACTCCATTGCATCAGGTTCAACCACCACCAAGTCGTGACTTTTTCAAGAAGATGGATCAAGAAATGACCACATGGGAATTGAAGCAAAACCCCTCAGTTGCCCAACAAGGAACAATAGTACATTGAACAATTCCAACAAACTTCTATATCTCTTGTTGGACTCAACCAGATATGGAAATTGGACCTATGATGTAGGACAAAATTTGGGAAATCTTTGCTTTTGGAAACTCTTCATTTTAGAAATAATTAGAGATATCCTAGTTTGGTTCCTGTCCACGAGAAGTAGGACTACTACTATTTAAGGGATGCAAGCCTAAGGGCAATAATTCTTTTTGCATCAAGGATGTTCTTCATCTGCTAGAACTGTTGTGGTAAAAATCTGAGAGAGCAACTAACAGTCAGAACTGTTGTGGTCTTCCGGTTCAATTTGGACGACGTCAGTCTAAGCCTAAATCTATCTCAATGCTCTATATATGCCAGGGCTACGCTATCTGTATCATAAGGTAGGCTAGGTAGCCTGTTGGAGATGCATACAAAGCTGATGATTGTTTTTGGTGTTGTTTTTCAGCTACACTGGATTGCTCCCATCACACACGAACCCACAACACTTCCCAAACCCGGAGAATTTGACCCCACAAGGTTCGAAGGAAATGGGCCGGCTCCCTACACGTTCGTCCCGTTCGGACCCGGACCTCGAATGTACCCTAGGAACGAGTACGCCAGGACATTTTTCGATTTAAAATTTCTAGTTTCAAGAGTCAAAGAGAATTAATTAATACTTTAAAGGGGAAAAATGTCACTAACCCATGCCCTATCAATACATAAATTAGTTGAAGAGGGAGGTAGTTCATTAATTGCTTTCATTTTCTTAAATCTTGATGTGTGTGATGACAGCTCTTGACAAGTTGGTAATCAATTTAGATCCATCATGATAGCAAAATCTACTATAATTTATTCGGTTTCGGCAAAAAAGGAAAACTAGGGTCGGTGCAACTTGGGCTAGACTAATCCAAGTTGTTTTAGAAACTAGGAATAGAAAGTAGGAAGATTGTAGTGAAAATATGTTGTTTTCCTTTGTTTGTTTTGGAAGAAAATGAAATAAAATTGAGATAAAAAATATTTTTTCTTTGTTTGGTTTTACGAGAAAGACAAAAAAGAAAATAGTAAAATAATTTACATAAATGAATAGTGATGTGGAATAATTCGAACCAACTAATGTTCCGAGCAAAGCACGTCGCCCAAAGGTTCAGAACTCGCCTTTCAGGTCGCCTCATATTGTTAATAAATTTAAACTCCATTCCATTTACATATCCTCCACTTCGCCATAGGCCGAGACTATTTACCTCGCCCAATGCAGAGACGTCTCCTCAAAGATTTCTCTCCAAAAGGACTCCCATCTCCATTAAGAGATCTGCTATCACGAGACTCCTTACCTGATCGAAGTCCATCTCCATAAAGAGTTTCACCTCTGCAAAAGAACTGTTTCCAATAGACTTCAACTCCACAACGTCGCCTATAATTCCGGAGTAATCACCAGTTGGCAACCTCCTGATTAAACTCCAGATTTAATTGGGATATCATCCCATGCTTATCCTTCCGAGGAATTCGCCATACTACACTAACACGACTCAGTTCTCCTGTCTATATAAAGGCCGCTCCCCCACAACCAAAAAGGTACGCTCAACACAGGCACCACACATACTAATTGTCGTGCTCTCCATATTACTTTAATTTCTGGTCGCCTTGGTCTGATTCATACGCCGGAGGGGTTTTGAGCGGCGTCACCCCGGCCGATTACTTTTGGTTCACTGCTGTGCAGGTCACCTAGCTTTAGCCGAGGTCCAGCGCCGAGACCGATGAGCAATTCTGACTGTTGGTTGCTCTCCCAAATTTTTACCACAACAAGAACGATACCTAGCTTTTTTCTGTTTACTAGAAGAAAATCAAGTTCTTGTGTGATATTCCAATATTGCATCAAGATTATAACTTTTTTTGATCAGCCAAAAGAAAAATTTATTAACACAGAGTAGTATAACAAATACTACATGGAGAGTAACAAAGTATTGACAGGGGTAAAACGTATCACTGCGAAGATGACGCATCCCAACTATAGATGGATGATTCTATTCAGACAGACGAAATTTCTCTTTAGCCCCAATTTCTTGGATAAATTTTATTGACTTGCCATGATGTTTCTGTTAATTATAACCACATTTTTTGTAATTTTTAAAATATTAATGATATTCTTTACTTTTGAAACTATTATAAAGATTCTCCCACAAATCTAATTTTTCGGCAAAAAATGAAGTCCTTAAATTTAGGGCTTTAAAATTTTTTTCCTCACTATTGATGTGGAACAAAATCTCCATTTACTAATTCTGAGCTGGGCATGTCGCCTGAAGGGACCACATCGCTAATATCTATTGTGATCTCGCTTTGCCATACCACTATTGCTCACCTCGCCAATATATGTGAGCATGCAAGTTGATCTCCATGTCACCAATAGGCGAGGGTGACTACTTTGCTTGCCAGAGAATTCCATCCCCATAAGGATTCCATATCTATGAGACTCCTTTTCCATTACGTCGTCTATAGTTGCGGTTTGTTCTCCAAATGACATCTCTCTATTTTATCTCTGATGATCACCGAATCTCCTTTCATATTTATCTATCTGAAAATCTCACTGTAATCTTCTCGCACGGCTCTCCATTCTCCATCTATACAAAGGCCACTCCTCCCATCACAAAGAGGTATGACAAAAATCTTTGTATATTCGCTCTGAGAGCTCTGCTTCCTTGTTTTGCCTAGTTTATATTCGCCTGGTTTGATTCGAACGCCGGAGGAGTTTTGAGCGGCCTCGCCCCGGCGGTCATGTTTGTTGCCTTGCGCAGGTCGCTCGAGCTATTTCTGAGGTTAAGTATCGAGTTCACGAATAATTCTGACTGTTGGTTGCTCACCCCCAATTTTCTACCACAACAAATATAATAATTAAAATGAATAAACATTTTCTTTCTTTTTTCTCCCTCAAAACACCATTTATTTGGACACTACACCATTTTTTTTATTTTTTATCGATACATATTTTTTTTTAAAAAGTAATTAATCTAATATTTTATTTTTT
>BRYE01000017.1:4858918-4861418 GCA_030159115.1 Actinidia arguta var. hypoleuca | reverse complement strand
TCACATAGTGCTTCAACGCACTGCAATCTCAGTTTCTTAGTATTCTTTTTATAGGTTTATTATTGGTTCATATTTATAATTTGAACCGTTCAATTTATAGAGTTTTTTGAGCATATGATCTATGCAAAAAATTAAATTGATCGGATATCAATAGCAAAATAATTGGATGTCATTTGTTTTATAGTATATTCAAAAAACTATACTTGTCATTCATTTATTTTAAAAAAAATTATGTTTAATCATAAAATTATTGATGCTCAATCAATTTATTTTTTTCATAGATGATCAACTCAATGAAGTCTACAATATTAACGGTTTGGATCATTAAAATAAACCCAAAACGGACTCATTTTAAGAACACTACATGATTGTAGTGATTTGAGGAACAAAAAGGAGTAAAAAAGTGATCTCCTAAAAATTAAGATCCCCTTATTTTATTAAAATGCAGAGAAAAATTAGAGAGTATTGTTAGAGATGCTCTAATTATATGATCACCAAATCTTTTTTTCTTGACATTCGTGGAAACTAACCCTGCAAAAATCAACTAAGAACATCTTCAGCAATATTCTTTACTATTTCTATAAATTTTAATAAAATAGGGGACTCCTTAATTTTAGAGAACCAATTTTTGACCACATTCTTCAACAATAATCCATATTATTTCTCTACTCTGTTTAAATAATCTTTTTTTTTTATTCATTTTTAATTATACACCTTAAATTACACACAACAAATTAATTCTCCCAAATCAACACTGTACTCCACCGATCATCGCAACTATGCGATCGCCACCGATCACTGTCACCCCCCCTACGATCACCACCATCAACCACCAATCTCTCACTCTACAAATTAAGATAGGCTAGGATTTGAGGGAAGGGGTCATGAAGGTGATGCTCCCATGCAGTTTAAAATCAACGGAGAAGAAAATGCGTAGTGTGAGAGGAAAGATTTTGGACCCTCAACTGGATGAACATGAATGATTGAGTTTCTTACAAATTGAGTTGATCTGGACATAGCTTCGCCCCATGTTCCTGCTGCCACAAACCAACAGTGAGTACTACCCGAACAACACTCTGATGCTTAAGTCAATTAGGACTTTTTGAGAGGAGGATAAAGGGAAGAGAGGATATATAGAGAGAGGAGCTCAAATTCTGGTGTGAAGTGTCCAAGTATTGGGAGTATTGTCCATACCTCAGCTTCCTCTCCTAATGGGTATTTATAGTGGTTTAGGGCATCTTGTGCCCACTCCCCAAACAATATGTATTATTTTTAATACTTCTATCAGTACTCTGTCTGGTATGGCTGACATTCTGACTTTGTAGGGTATTGGGGCAGCCTGTATCCCCAGGTCTTCCATATCACATGCTGCCTAATTTTGCAGGCTTTAATGGGTCTTAATTGCCATTTTACCCGTGTTTGTCAACAACTCTTGTACTACCACATATAAGGACTTTGTCCTAACTATTGACTTTGTTCGAGGCTTTTCCAATTCAGCATACTGAACTGACTTTGTTCGTATTCCTCCCTCGTCCAACATTTGCGGGTTAGTTCAGCAATTCAGAGCTCTCCAGTTCGGCATACTAAATTGAGTTTACTATTAATCCCGCTTGGTCCCACATTCGTGGGATAGTTCAGCGGTTTAGAGCTACTTGTCTAGTTGATCTGTATTTGGATCCTGTTGGTGCCCATTTTGGCTCTAGTGTTTGAGCTGTGTCCATCTCAGCATGCTCCGCTCATCTTTGGCTCCTTAAATATTACTAAATATTGCTAAGTGTCTGCTCAGTTTTTTCCCCCATAATTGCTCACAACTTTTGGGTGGTTTGGCTATAGGTCGGATAGCACAAAAGTTCTTCTTGTGACTTTACCTGGATGCTTCTTTGATTCGCCCTGGATTCTAAATGGATTTCAACCGCCATTTTTTGCTATTGGATAGGAGGTATTGGCCATTGTTGTTGTCATTGTTGCAATGTCAAGATTGATTGGGTTGTTTCCCAATAAGTTCTACTTAGGCGACAAAAGTGCCTGAGATGCTTCATAAGGAAAATTTATTCTTTTTCCCCTTGCTTGTCCCTTTACAATCCTATGTCAAACAACCAAATCAAGATCCAAACGTAAAGTTAGATAAGGTAGAATCGGAGTAGCATTAAAACTTGATAAGTATCAAGGTCATTTTCACGAGGATCTAACTATAGCCTAAGTGAGTGGCGTGTGAGCATCACTGATAAGTGAAAAGAGTGGAATGTAGTTGAAATAGTCAAAAGACCGAGTAATGTGTGAGAATGAATATAAAAAAAACTTGTAACAAAAATTAACGAAGTAGACTAGCTCAAGGATTCATCTTAATTACAACCTAGAATGTCTAATTGCTTCCCTCTTTCACTACAAAACTAACTAATCACGAGAATTGTGACGTTAGCCAAAAAATAGGGCGATGAAATCAATAAAACACTTAGAAGTTATATCAATGAATTGCATTGGCTTTTAACTATTGCATCAA
>BRYE01000017.1:4851418-4853918 GCA_030159115.1 Actinidia arguta var. hypoleuca | reverse complement strand
TTAGCCATTATTAATTGCTCAAATAATAGCACAAAAAACCCATAGTGACAGAAATTCTTTTAACCTATGGTCTTATCTTGATGAAACTCTATTGATGAAATACAAGCCCGTTAAGATAAGGCTTGCAGGCCGTCTTCTTGAATAAAATGTAACTATTCTTAACAAATATGACTTTTCTTAACGAGTATACCTCTTCATAAAGAACACACCGATTCAAAAAATAAAATAAAATTAAGCCCAGGTCCTGGATGCTCTAACTAGAGCCCAGTCCTTGTTTTTGTATCATAGCTGTGTATGGGCTGGGTAGTTTCATTTGCTGTATTGCTGGGATTCTGTGTCTGCCTCAGTCCTCAGGAGTTATTTGGTCCGAGGCTATTTCGCTATATCAGTTTCTTTGATGCTGCTGGTCAGTTCCTCCCTCAAATGCTGAAGCCGCTGGCCTGCTAGAGTTTGGTTTTAATCTATTGTGGCTGCTGGTTAGCTGCTGCTGCAGCTTCGATGATTTGATGCAGAGTCTGCTTGCTGGTTATTCTCCCATGATTTGTTGCTGCCGATGTTATTGCTGCTGCTGATGTTATTGTGGTTGTTCAGTCTCATCAAATCGAGACATTGCTTTGTGGCTGCTGCCTTGTTACTGCTGCGACCCATGTTTGACATGTTATGGGCTAACAAGGGTGAACCTCATATTGGCTTTGCTCGTCCAGTGCTGTTGTAATTGGTCCTTTCTGTGATATTTTCTTGTGATGTTAGACAGCCAGGTTCTATATTTGTTACGGTAGATGTTGTTTATTTAGTTTCCCCTTGTGGAATTTTATGGTTAGGCCTTGTATTGGGTCAGTGGTTTGATTCTAGCTTTCAATTATTACTCATTGTAATCTCCTTGTGTAGGTTTTGTGCCTTTTGTCAACCTCCCGGGTCAAGAGGTTTCCTTTTTTGATCAATATATTCATTTATTTACCTGATAAAAAAAAAATCTCTTAATGAGATGGGTCTTTTCTTTATTTTATATCACACAAAACTTAAAAGCAAAAAAAAAAAATAATTTATATAAAAATAATCTATGTTGGGCCACACCAAATTAGTGGTAGCAATTACAAAATGGGAATTTATTAGCTGGCCCACATAACACTTTAACAAGTGATAACAACTGATTATGGTCATTGCGGTACCCAAGCCATCTAGTTGGGAACACCCACTCAAATTAAGAAACCAACATATGAAGCATATGAATCTGGCACTAAACACCATGACAGATACTTGTATGTATTAAAATGCATGATACTCTTAATTGAGTACTTTATTAACTATCACTATTACTTTATGAATGTATTGCCAATTAGCGATTGAATGATTTTACATGCACATTTTCATGCCACAATTTCGGATACACTCCTCACATAGGGTGAGATCCACAATACGTGAATCCCACAATTTGTAAAAAGGGTTTGTCTAGAATTGTGTCTGAAAGTTGTGCATTTAACTTTTCCCTTAGTCATTTGGGTCCTACTTCATTGAAGTGCCACCATAAATTCTATTAAATAAAGCTAATGACACTAGCCCAGAAATTAGATTCCAGCACAGAGGAAAAGAAAAGGTCAGACAGGATAAGAGGGGCAAAATATTGTACTCCTTTCAGGTGAAGACAATATATACGTAGTCCAGAGGTCACAATAGAGGTCTTCAAACTTAAGTTTTTTTTTTTAGTAGTAAAAAAATTCATTGTAATTACCGTTCATAGTCTACCAGAATCTTCTTCATTAGTGAAATCTTCTACCACATCAGTCCTAGCAGATTGTTTGTAGCGCATTTCGTCAATTTCAACAAGCAACAATGGGTCACACACCACTCTTTCTGCCACCAGTATTTTTGGGCAACCTGAAAGAAGATAATATGGTATCAAGGCTATGAACAACATGCACAGTAAAAAAACAAACAAACATATTTGAAATAAAAAAGCAAAGAAAAAGAAATAAAATACTCTAAATACCTGCTACAGGACATTGAGAGTGCGGATTCTTGAACCTTATATACGGCATAATCGCATCCTTTTCATATATATGCTTGCAGTCCACACTACAACACGGAAAAATTGATTAAGATAAAACATATGTGCGCGCGCGTGTGGAGAGAGTTTGATTTTCTGACTCCTGTTCAAATTCAATAAACGCAGGCATGGGTAATATAATCATTGTTTTGTACCCTATGGCTATGGTGAACCTTGACACAATCATCAGCTAGAAACTTCATGTCTATGGCTATAGATGATCTTAATATGCGACTAACGCGTTCTATATGAGCTATCTGCAATCCAAGTTCCATGATCAGAAACAAGTGGTATGCGTTATAAAGATTATTTTCTGGATGCTAGAAATAAGTGTTATGCGTTATAAAGGAAAGTTCTTTACAAGTTCTCATGTATTTAAAATCAAGAAAAGTGAAAGAAAAAGTTGAGTGCTTCTGGATGCTAGAAATGAAAAACAGTGCCAAGCTTAACTCCTCA
>BRYE01000017.1:4843918-4846418 GCA_030159115.1 Actinidia arguta var. hypoleuca | reverse complement strand
TAATCTTCAATCTTCTTTTTTTCAAATTTTCTTATAAAATTCCAAATATTCCCAAAAGGGACCAAAAAAACCATCTCCAATCCTTACTCTTCTAAAAACTTCATCAAATTTGAGGAAAAGTAGAGCATTTTCAAATTTGATGAAGGACAAAGTGCACGTGTTTATGGAGCCGGTTGTTTACCCCATCTACAACAGGTACGTTTTACAGTCAAAATAATTCACAATTTCATATTTATACTATAATTAAAAGGGCACACCCAATTCGGTGTCGATAGATTCTTGAAGCTGGTTCACAATTTTTTAGGCCAAAACTACCCGTTTAAAACTGCTGGTAACATTGTAACACTTTACGATTACAACAACTACTAGATAAATGGGAAAAAAAAGTAAAATATAAAAAATAATCCATTTTAAGAATCAATTATGCTTAATTATTCTCCCTTGCACACGCATTACGTGAGTACCCACCTCTAGTTTTAAAAAAAATAATACATCTTCTTCTTTATGCTAGGGTTTATCGACAAGTACCATCTGAGACTGATTGCGCCCCTCCAAATCAACCGCGACGTCCTTCATCGTGATCATAACTTTTCGAATCTCCTAAAACAAAGAAACCCAATTAGACAAACTCTAAGTTCAATAATTCGAGAAGCCCTAAATTCAATACCTAGGGTTTGAACAGGGTAGTGATTTGAAGAAGATTGAACTTACGGCGATGAGGGATTGATTGTCGGAGAACAGCGTCGTGGCGGAGGATTGGATTCTTCCGGCAACGCCGCTGGGGCGAGAAGCGGCGGAGGTCGATGCCATTTGCTCTTTCAATAATAGTTTGGCTCAAGTTGTTCCTTTTGAAGAAGTGGTTTCGTTCCAGAAATTTTTTTTGGAGGGAAACATATGTAGATCTGTTTATATAGACATAATCCTGACCGGCCCAAATTTTATTGGGTTGAAGCTGGCCAGGCCCAATACCATTGGGCCTCTTCCATACTTTGGGCTCAAGCCGGGATGGCCCATTTTCCATATTCCTAGACATAGGCCTAAGCCCAGTTCACGGCACGAGCTTTGGTCTCGGTCTTGGGTTTTGAATCGGGCTGAATTTGGGGCTTGTGCCAAATTTTCTTGAAATGTGTTATTTCTTTTCAATGGCCTCCTCCATACTTTGGGCTCGATCCGGACTGGCCCATTTTTCATAGGCCTAGGCCTAGGCCTAAGCCCAATTCATGGCCCGAGCTTTGGGCTCGGTCTTGGGTTTCAAATCGGGCTAGATTTTGGCTTGCGCCAAATTTTATTGAAATGTATTATTTCTTTTGACATTGTAATTCAAAAGTAAATAGATACAAACTTACAAAGTATTGAAACAAAATATTAATTTTTTTAATTAAATTTCGAATGAAAAATTCTAAATTTACATAATTGAGAAGGAGCAATGATAGGTACACACCCCAAAATAGATGTGTATAAGACATACTCACTTTTTGTACTTCACAAACATAGTGAGCCCTGTCCTAATTAGGATTTTTAGAAAACTCTAATTAGGACGGATCTCATTGTGTTTGTGAAATATATTTTTGGATGTGTCTTGTACACACCCATTTTTGAGTGTGTACCTATCATTTTTTATTGGGAAGACAATTAGTGGAAAGAGATTGAGATTTGGTGTGGAATGATGTTTGATAATTGAGGGAGAGAGATTCTAGTCTGGCTTTGGTTGGTTGGGTTACTAGCCGGGCTTTTGGGCCCATTTTCGGGCCAAACTTTGAGTTTGGGCTCAGTTCAAGCTCGGACGGGCATTGGTCGGACTCAGACATGCTTTGGGCAGGTCGCAAGCTGTCATGTCATTTTGCACTCTTATGCACCGGTGTTTCAAGTTATCAATCATGCATGGTATCAATATTCAATAACAAATTATTACCGCTATTACCTGGCCATAACGGATCTTAAAATATTCACATGAAAGTTACAAAATCTTATTCAAAATTAATGATTACATTCAAAAAGTAGCAGTTGAACATTCTTAAAGAGGTATTATCGAATAGTGATACAACGTGTAATTGACATTGCAGAAATTCATTGAACTTGTACTAACCTTTAGATGTACGGTATAGTACAACTCTCTAGGAGATGATTAAAGCAATCTAATTGTTGTGATTAGTCAAATAAATTCACAACTTTACCAAAATATAAAAAATTAACATTAGAATAAGTCACAAAAAAATTTTAGGTTTGAAAAAATTGAAAAATTCTCAACCATTAGGGATGGGCTTATTTATAAGGGCGCTCACTCTTTAGGAATATTTCTATTGGGCCTCTCAAACTATGACTTTGTGTCACTTTAGTCCCTGACCTATCAATTTTAGAATGAACAACCTTTGAAGTCTATCTTTTTCACCTTTAAATGGTTTGGCAGCAAACTAGGTGTTTGCTATGTTTGTCCCCGTGGCATAGTAACATAAATGATTACCAAAAAAAGTCTAACAATATGACCATATTGAAGTGGCAA
>BRYE01000017.1:4833918-4836418 GCA_030159115.1 Actinidia arguta var. hypoleuca | reverse complement strand
GTGGTTATTCTATCGAGCTTACATCGTAGCGATAACCCAACGGAGGCTCCTACCCTAACAAAGCCGAATTCTGTCATTGTATACTTTACCCCTTACACCTTTGCAGGCTGCGGACAGGAAGGCAAGTTAAGTCTAAGGAAGCATTCTATGAAGATAAATAAACCATTTGGGGCCAACAAAAAAATATGATCAACTGAAAAGCAGATGTTTCTTCACCCAAATGCGGGTTGCCAAAGAATGGTCTGCACAACACCATGAGTTCAAGAAATCCAAAAGTGAAGATCACAAAGAACGAAAAACACAATGCCAAAATCAAGAAGAATAAGGCCCAGTTAGGGGTAATGGTTTCTTTGTCTGTCTTATTTTTGAATTTTTTTCGTTTTTAGAGAACTATTTGATCAATTTTTTACCCCTTTCCAATTTCTTTTGCCGAGAAAAGTCCAAAAATATAAAAAATTTAATCTAATTTGGAAAGAAGCTTACTAAAGACGAAAAAGAAAAACCATTTTTAGATGTCTTTTTTTGTGGATAAAATTATTTTTTTTGGTCTTTAGTGAATTTTTTCCAAATTAGAAGAGAATTTTTCCATTTCGAACTCCTCTTATCAAGAAGAACTGAAAAAATATAAAATTTTAATCAAAGAATAAAAAAAGTAATCCGTAACCAAAGCAGTCAAAAAGCCCAAAAGACTTATCCCAAACAGGGCACTCTAAACGTTTCCCCCCTTTTTCACCTTAGAATTCTGAGTGCCCAATCGAGCGGGAGCAACGCAGTGTCCTCATTCTTTTCGTATCCCTCATAATATGGGGTATCAGTTCGAACGCCATTGCAAAGAAGTTACCAAACCAAATTAGGAAAGTTAAAAACAATCGCCTTATGGAACAGGAGAGGGCTATTCACATCAACTGTTATGCCCAAATGGGCCAACCCCCCTTGCAGAAATGCATTGGCACACCTCACAGCATCCCGCGAACTTATTTCCTTCAAAACATATACTCGTCGGGGGGTGGGGGGTGGGGAGTGCGCGAATGCTTTGTCCTTATCATCAGAAAAAACAATATACATTATTTCAAGTTCAACTTCAACTTCAACTTCAACTTCATCCGCGTCATGGTCAGAATCGCTCCATTCCTGTCCGTACTCGTGCTCGTGCTCGTGCTTGTGCTTGTGCCCATAGTTAACAAAATATCACTACTATTATAATCCCAACAAGTAGAACCATACAAATCTTTAAAAAAAATGGATAAATTACACTAACCTCCTCTGAGTTTTTTCAAAAAAAAAAAACGCTTCGATTTGAGAAATAACACTGACTTTCTTTGCATTTTTTAATGTTGAATATGAATTCCCATTCTATTAACTCACCCTTAATGGAAAGAAACGTTTTTGGAGAAAATACAAAAAAAAAAAAAAAATGATCTTAGTAACAAATTAAACTTTAGAGTTTTATTAAACTCTAAAGTTTTGATCTTGTCATAATTAAATCATTTCGTTAGCCTCTATTTCATTAGAGTTGATATAACCAACTAATTCTTGCAAAAATTTTTTTAAAAATAACATCTCTCGAAGTTATCAACCTTTAGTCGATACATCGATTAAGACTTTTAAGGGGTGATAACACTAAAAGACGTCATTTTCTTAATTTTTTGCAAAAATTAGTTGGTTATGTTAATCCTAATAAAACAAAGACTGGCCGAAGATTTTAATTGTGACCAGATAAAAATTCTAGGATTTAATATATTACAATTAAAAGTATAAAATTTAATTTGTTATTGAGATCAAACCATGAGGTTTTATTTGTAATTTTCTCAAAAAAAAATTTAAATCTCAATTTTGCCCTTCACAAAATCTAAGCAAATCCCCCAACCAATCAAATTAAACAATTAAATAACTGTGACGGTGGAGAGGGGGCAGGGCAGGCATGGAGACACGTAATTGAGTGGAACCCACTAGATTTCTAATTTTTTTAGAGGTATATATGATATTATATAAAAATTTAGGAAACCTCGATAAATTAACATTAAGTGAAATTTTAAAAAATTGGGATCAATTTAACTAAATCAACTCTTATTACGGCCCAATTTGGGAAACAGCCATACAAACAAATCTGGTTATAAACAGGTAGAAAGAGAGAAGATGAGAGGAAGAGGGATTGTGCATGCCATCATTTTAACGCAGCAGCGCCGCCGTGAACGGAGAGAGAGAAACGAGGTTTTATAATGTAATGGGTGGGCTGAATGTTAGAGCTACAAATTGGGTCGAGTTGGACTTACTCAACCCGCTACAGCAACGGGCCTAATTGATCACGGGTCGGGCTAAGTCCAACCCGCTAAAGTATCAGTCTGGATTGGACCCAGACATTTTATCCATAGCTCTACTCAGTCCGACCCATTAGCTCGAACCACTACAGTAGCGGATTGTTATAGTACCAGTCCGGGTTAGATCCAAACCGGGCTTGGCCGAGCCCCTTTTTTTTATTTTTTATTTTTTAATTTTGTTT
>BRYE01000017.1:4776418-4778918 GCA_030159115.1 Actinidia arguta var. hypoleuca | reverse complement strand
TTGGATTGCAAGTACGGGGCTTATGATGCTAAAGGTATGTCTAACTTCTAAGGTTCTTCACTTGCGTCTACAAGCATTTATAAAGAGTGTAAGATATTTAATATTATGTGTTTAAAGTAAACATAAAAGTATAAAGAAAATCATTACGAGAGAATGAAGAAAAAAGAGTTGTTATGTGTTTCAAATTTGTTGAGTGAGCTGAAATCACATTTTTAGCAAAATTTGAGTAGTGATGAGTCACAACCTGTTGATATGGGTTGTCTGAGCATATTTTCTTTACCTAAATGAAAAGAAAACCAATGGAGAGAATGTTCGTGGGAGAGTGTGTGTATGTAAAGGTGGTCACTTTTGGTTTCCAAACTTGCATGAAAAGCCTATTCCTTTTTACTTAGCTTTCCCAATGTTTGAATATTTATGATTTTCTTTTAAAGCAAAAGACATCTTGCAAAAAATTGACACAACTAAACTGTTAAGAATAGAAAAGGACAAAGCTAAACAACTTTTAAAAATGTCTGAAGTGACTTAAAAAATCTCAACCAATTAGAGATTGGTTGTGCTGAAAATCAAATATTGATAACACACACTAACAGATCCACATGCACAGAACACATACACATAGATTTACGAGGTTCAACAATGTCACCTACATTCTCGAGTGGCAACGATTTCACTATATGGAGAAACCAAAATACAAATACAAGTTTCACTCTCATTCTCACAGATTTATCTCATACAATACACAAAGAGAGAAAATACAGAAATAGAGAGAGAGAAAAGAATAAAGGGAGAGGGAGCTCCTCACAAACACTCAGCAGCCACAAACATAAACTCACACCTTGTTACCCTAGCATTGTGAATAAGATACTTATAAAGAACAAGACTTAGGATTAGGATTGGGATTAGGATTGGGATTGGGATTGGGCCCAATAGTGAGCTAATATCAACAATCTCCACAATAGCGAAACTTCTCTCAACCAGTGTAATGTTACCACAAATGCTCTGTTAGGCGCCATGCTGCTGGAAGATATTGATCAAGTCCAAACAATATTGAAACTTGACTCCAGACATAACATTCGTCATCATATTAGTAGTGTTGTTTGTGGTACTGATCTTCTCAAACAATACATCTCATTCATTTAGAATTTCTTAGATAAAATAAAACCGAACATCAATATGCTTGATGCGGGAATGATGAACTTGATTTTTAGCCAAACAAATCGCAATTAGACTATCGCAATAGACATCACTTGCTTTTGATCAATTTCCAAAATCATTTATCAAACCATGAAGCCAAATAGCTTCCTTGAAGGCTTCTGTCACTTCCATATACTCTGCCTCAGTAGTAGAGAAAACAATTGTCGATTGCAAAGTAGATCACCAACATATTGGTCCACCAACCATAGTGAACACATAACCAATGGTGGATCTTCGTTTGTCAAGATCTATGGCACAGTCGAAATCAACATACCCAACTAGAAGATGACCAAACTTATCTTCCCTTTGATACTTTAGACCAACATCAATAGTACCCTAAATATATCACATAATCCATTCTACTACCATCCAATGCTCTTTACCTGGATCATGCATGTATCTTCTTACCATGCTAACAACGTGAGAAATATCTGGCCTTATGCAAACCATAGCATACATCAAGGCACCAACGGCATTGGCATAAGGGATATTTGCCATTTGCTTTATCTCATTATTAGTGCTTGGAGACTTATACGCACTTAATTTAAAATGAGAGACCGAAGATGTTCTTACTAGTTTAGCATTCTCATCCATGCCAAAACTTTGTAGAACCTTCTTCAGATATGATGTTTGAGACAGCTACATAGTACCTTTAGCTTTATCCTTTTAATCTCTATACCAAGAATTTTCTAGGCTTCTCCGAGATCTTTCATCTCTAAAGTCTTGCTGAGTTGAGCTTTTAACTTGTCAATCTCCACCTTGCTTTTAGATGCAATAAGCATATCATACACATATAAGAGCAAATATATGAATGAACCATAATGAAGTTTGTGAAAATATACGCAATGATCAAACTGACTCCGTGTATACCCATGCTCAATTATGAACAAATCAAACATCTTATACCACTGTTTTGGAAACTACTTCAAACCATATAGAGACTTCTTTAACCAACATGCCAAATGTTCTTTGCTAGGTACTTTGAACCCGTCTGGTTGTAACTTGTAAATCTCCTCTTCCAAATCTCTATGTAAAAAAGTGATTTTGATATCGAGTTGAGCTAACTCAAGATCAAATTGAGCAAACAAAGCTAGTAAAATACGAATAAACGAATGCTTTACAACAAGAGAAAATACCTCGTTGTAGTCTATTCCTTCCTTCTGTGTGTACCCTTTAGCTACCAGTCTAACTTTGAATCTAACTCCCGAAGTATCTTCTTTCTTGTCATATATCTACTTACAACCAAGAGCTTTCTTTCCTTTTGGAAGTTGCACCAACTCCCAAGTCTGGTTCTTACGAAGAGAAT
>BRYE01000017.1:4701418-4703918 GCA_030159115.1 Actinidia arguta var. hypoleuca | reverse complement strand
AAATTAACATAAAACTGAAAATTAGTAGAAAGGAATAAAAAAATATATAAATTAAAAATTAAACTTAAAATTAGTAAAAAAAAAATAAAAAATATATATAAATTGATTTTCATTAAATCTAAGAAAAAATATATAAATTAAAAATTAAATTGAATTTTTTTTTTCTTGATTCGTTGAAAAAGTACAAATTATAACTCTCTCTCTCTCCTCCTAAGAGTTATTTTTGGGTCCTATTTTTGGGTCGAGTTCGTTCATATAGGACTTTATTTTGACTTTCTAGGCCACTTGTTGACGGTGGGATTGAATTTTTTTTTTTTTTTTGATAACTCGGTATATTTTCAACTAACCCGACTAATCCATTAACCAATCCCACCGTCAACATATTTTTATTTCGTCTAATTTTTTTGGATGAGTTTTTTTTTTTTATTTCGTCTAATTTTTCATTTATATATATATTTTTTATTTCTACTAATTTTTAGTTTAATTTTTAATTTATATATTTTTTTATTCCTTTCTACTAATTTTCAGTTTTATGTTAATTTTTTTTTATTTCTTAATTCTTGCAATGAGTTAAAAAATAAAAAAATGGTTATGTTGAGAGTGGGTCTTGAACCCAAGACCCATGCCTTTTGGACTAAAATTTTATGTTGGTGCCTTAGACCAACTCATCCACTTCAACTTCCAGTAATATATTCAAACTTTATATTATTTATATTAAAACATATCAAAAATTTGAACTTCAAAAAACGCTATTTGAAAAAGCGTTTTCATTAAAAGCTAATTTTTAATAAAAACGCTATTTCAAATAGCGTTTTTATTAAAACCGCTTTTTGAAATAGCGTTTTCATTAAACGCTAATTTTTAATAAAAACGCTATTTGAAATAGCGTTTTTTCTCTGTTCACGTATACGGTATTTATACGAAATGAAAACGCTTTTTGAAAAAGCGTTTTCATAAAAACGCTTTTTCAAAAAGCGTTTTCCACGAGTTTGGGAATTAAGTTAAAACGTACCCCATTTCGGGAATAAAGTTAAAAAAAAATCTGTCTCAGGGAAATTAGCCTACATTTTTCTATCCTATGTATAACGGCGGTCTTCTCCGTATTTTTTGATTCTATGTAAAAAATAATTTATTTTGAACCTCTCATTTTCTTACTCTCAAAGATTGAAATCGAGTGAAATTAACGGTTGAAATTTCAGGTAATATTATTATTTTTTTAAAATTATTATTTTATATTTTTTAAATGTGTAAGACTCACCTAAATTTTGACAAAAAATTTTAAAATTGGGTATATGTTTAATCTATTTGATCATTTTTTTAATGGGATCCACACCAAAAAAATTAAAACACTTTTTTTCTCTCTTATTTCTTTCAAACTAATAATATTTTTTTAAAATCATTATACTTTTTAATTTATTCTCTATTTTATAGTATTGTATCTCTTCGTATATGAATGCAATGTATCTTTTATCTGATATTTATATCTTATCTATTTTTTATGTTGTAAAACTCTAACGAGTACGATTAAGAGATGAATTTTTTTTTATACAGTATCCATGGGCACGGGTAATTACTAATTTTATTATAAAATAATATAATTTTAGTACAATTAACTTCTCTTATATTGGGTGTAATAAAAAAAAAATCAAACTTCACAAATTTGAGGGAATTCTGTTCCGACCAAAAAAATTCTCTCTAGTCCAATTTTTTTGGGGTAAGTTTTACTAAACTCTATTGGAATTTTTGAAAATTGTAATTACATCTCTTATAATTTTTAAAATAATACTAATTTTTCTTAATGTTGGTATTATTATCAAAATTCACACATTGAGATAATGTTTTGGTAAAAACAGTCAAATTGAATTGGACTTTCTCGACATAAAATGAAAGGTATTCTTAATTACTTTGCTAATATCTCTAGTGCGGCCAACTTCTATCAGGAGCCGCCTTGAGTTTTTTGAGGTCCTAGGCGAGTTTGTAATACGAGGTTTCTGTATATTTTTGGACAATTTTTGAAAAGATAAATGTAAACGTAAAAATATATCATTATTACGAGAATATAAAGACATATAAAATGACCTTATAACTATGTATTTAAGGAGACAAAGAAGAGTATTGGTTGTACACATTAAACAAATATAGATAAAGAGTTTATATTGACATAATTCAACAATTATATGATTTTGAATAGAATTTTTTTTAAAAAAATCGAGTTTTGTTGTAAATTGGTCAAGTTTTTTAATTTTTTTTAATTTTTTAAAAAATATTTATTTGTGTAGAATCGATGTACATTTTTTACTCTATCAAGCATATCATACAGACATGAAATGTGATTCATATTAATAGAGTTTGAAAAGTTTATTGTATTAAAAAAAATTTAAAAATTATAGCTTAGTTTGAAGATAGTATAAAACCTTACTATGTATATTGTAATTTAGTAGATTTATTGGGGAAAAAAGCTACAAGTAGCATAGACTCAAAAATTGAAACATGTAGCTCG
>BRYE01000017.1:4686418-4688918 GCA_030159115.1 Actinidia arguta var. hypoleuca | reverse complement strand
GATAAATTATCTATTTTTTTTTTTATTTCGTGGATTTTTTTTTAAAATATGAACAAAAATTTAAAAATTTAAAATTCTTCTCGCCAAGAGAAACTGTAAAAGTTTAAAGATTTTGAATAGACAGATAAAAAAACTTGAAAGCCAAATAAGCTAAAAAAATTTAAAAGAAAAAAAAAACTACACCAAATTGGACTGTATTTTCTTAGGTAAAAATAAATATATGATTATCAAGATGGAAATATTTGAATTTTTAGAAGGAATATGCATTTTTGGATAAGATGACCAAGGATGGACCGAAAGTGGGATAGCTGGGAGTGACTACCACCTCAATTTTTTTTTTAAAAAAATTTAATTTTATAAGTTCCTATTAGCTACTAATATTTTAAAATTATATAAATTCGTCATTCTAGTATTGAAATTATTATTGTATTTTATGTGCATATTTTAAAATTTGTATTTCGTTCGTACATTCGCTTTCTCAAAATTAAAATCTTATCTATTTTTTACGGGACCAAAATTATTGTGTGTCTCCCCACCCGAGCTTAATTTCTCTAAAACAAACATGTCCTTATCTTCGCAGTTCCAACATGCCAAACACACGAGAACGGAAAGACTATTGTGGGACGAAAAGTCAAGAGTTTTATGTATAAATATTGGCGATTTTATAAATTGCCACGCAAGCCCTAAAATCATAAAACGCTATTTTGTTAAAAATCGCATTTTCAAAACGCAATCAACGGATTTTCATAAATAGTTTAACAACGACCATACTTTTATGAAAACTTTCAAAAATCCCAATATTTATATAAAAAAGAAAAAAAATCAAAATCTCCCTTAAACTTTCACACAGACGTCTCTTACACACCTGTCATTATTTGAAAAATATCAATTAAATTCTTATATTTTTTAAATATTCATCATTTCTTCTCCGGACATCAACGTTTTGAAGAAAAAGTGGTTATTCTCTCAATCGTCAAGACATTGTAGATTTACTAACCGATTTAGTGCAAAATTCTATTAATTTGTAGAACCTTAACCTTAATTTTACTAAATTACCGGTGATTAGAGGAAAAAATCATAATTGAAAGCCTTAATCTTTTTTTCCTTTCATTATTCACCGAATTCATATATATCCAGTCCACACTTGCAAAATGAGATCAATTTTCCCTTCAAAATGTTAACGTGGACGAGCTGTGCTAGAAAATCTACCAAGTAAATGACTTTCGTCATTGATTTGACAAGAATTAACTTTAGATGACAACTTGATGAATATTTTAAAATGTTAAGAGTTTAATTGATGTTTTTAAAATGATAAGCGTCAATGAGATATTTTGGGGAATTTTGATTTTTCCCATATAAAAAATTCGAAAAGTTTAGGTAAATTTTGTCTAAACAATGACTAGTGTGAGGAAGAAATGAGTTCTCCACGTGCCACGCATGTGAGGACGTGCAAGGGGGTTTGATGGTGTGAACTTGCTTTTATCTGATCATATAAGTCAAAGAGATCGACGGCTGAGGTTATTCGATCAAAAGTCAACCTATTTTGTTTGTGGCTCCCACCAAATGGATCTCATTGGCTCCTTCAAATCCCACTTACAGAAAAAAAATCGTTTTGGGACATTAAAAGATTGGAAAGGATTGGTCCCAGACATACTTTTGTTCAAAAAAGTTAGGGTAAATCACATTTTTTACTCTTGTATTTTTACTAAAATCTTACTTTGCACATTTTACTTTTGATTATATCAATCAAACCCTAACACTTCAGTTTAAGACCTATTCTGGTCTTTTTTTTTTGAGATTTTGTAACTGCTTTAGTTTTTAAAATTTCGTATTTGATGAAATTTTTCACCGTTTGATCATAATTTTTTGCTTTTTGCTTTTTATTTTTGGTAAGAAAAATCTAAAAATCTAAAAAATTTGTTTAAATTTGGAAAACAAAATCATTTGAAGATAAAGAAATTAGATAATTTATCGAGTACAAATAATTTTTTGTCTTCAGTAATTTATTTTCAAATTACATAAAAAAATTATATTTTCAAACTACTCTCATCAAAAGGAATCAGAATAATATAAAATTTTGATCAAATAATTATTTTTTTTTAACTAAAAACAAATAAAACTAAAATACCTAATTTTTTTTTTAAAAAACCCGAGTAACACTGGGGTCTAAGTGTCAATGTGGCCTTTCCACATTTGTGATATTCAACTAAGTAATAGAAAGATGCTACGTGACCCTGAATTGAATTAAAAGTTGATGGAATGGCCACATTAACACATAATCTAAATGGTTGTCTGATATAATTAAAAGTATAGGATATAAAGTTAAACTTAGGTAAAATTACAGAGGTACAAAGTCTAATTTACCCGAAAGTTACGCTTCAAATCAGAGCCTTTGTTTTTCCTCCAATAGAGGCTTTAATTTAATTTAATCTCCTACCAAGCCAGCTATAATCAGTTAATCACATTGACGAAAGGTCTCTCTCTCTCTCTCTCTCTCTCT
>BRYE01000017.1:4661418-4663918 GCA_030159115.1 Actinidia arguta var. hypoleuca | reverse complement strand
TTTAACGATATTGATCTTCACGATATAATTTATAATGTAAACAGTTTATATCATAAAAATAAATCTAAAAAATAACTCAAAATGATAGAACTGTACGGTAATATTCAATCCATCCAGCTTCAGAGAAGCTATGTCAATGTTTTTTACATGTTGCGAATTTTGTGGCGAATTTTCGGTTTCAAAAAGCTTGGTCAAACTTTTTTGGATAAATTTCACCACTGGTCCCTGTAGTTTGAATAAATTTCATCTTGATCCATATAATTCTTATTTGAACAATTAAAACCCTATAATTTTAATATGATCCCAACATCACGTCAATACCTGTTAACATTTTGAAAGGAAATTAAGTACGTGAAAACTCAAACTATAGGGACCATTACAGTTATACTCTAAAAAGGATCATGTAAACTTCACGTATTCAATTTGAGTCAAAATAACAAATATTGACAGAGAACTGCATTCGAAGCAGATCCAAACTTCAATTTTTAATTATTAAAATTAAAACTATGAGTACCAAGGACCAATGATGAAATTGGCCCTCTTTTTTTTCTCTCCTTTGTATCAGTCTCTCAAGCTATAATGACAAGTTTGGCACACTTAGACATCACAGGAAATTTATTGCCAAAATTTTCACCTCCTATCAAGCTCCAGCTGTATATTTGGCAATGGTTTCATACGTAATTTTACAGGGAATTCACAGGCTGTATAACTCCACATGATCACGCATTACTTACGGTGTCTTCTAGCTTTAATTAGCGGTGTGCATGGGTTGGTTTGAGTTGGTTCTATAATAGATCCAGAATATACATGATTTTGATCGATTCTTCATTTTTTAACCTAAAATCGAATCGATCGTCCAAAAGAACTGAACCGAACCAAACCGAACTGAATCAATCCGATCGGATTTTGTTCTTTGGTTCCGTTCTTTATCAAAATAAGTCACCACGAGCAATAATAATGTATGTTGAGTGCACTGTATTACAATAGGATCGGGTCTAGACTTCAGTTCCTTGATCGATTCAGGTTCAGTTCAGTTCTAGGTAAAAAAACTTATAGACTCGAGAACCGAACCGAACCGGACGAGTATACAATTTTCAGACCCAAAATCGAATCAAGAACATGGTAGAACCGAACTAAACTGACCCAATGAGATCGGGTTGGTTCGATTCTCAATTCTTTCAGATATTTTGTGCACCCCTAGATTTATTAGCCATGTAATCAATTTATTACGAGTTTGCAATTGTTATAAAAATAAACTTTTCGATTCTGTTATACAGATTTTAGATTAAGGCAAAAGCTACTAAAATATTTGTAATTGCTGTAAGATTATAAATTTAACAGTTGGATTGTGTTTATTAGAAAAACTGTTATATAATATTACATTGTTAGCATTTACTTAAATAGTTCTTAGACTTTCATTTACTATCTTATTTGAAACCCTGTAAATAATTTTTTTGCCTTTTAGAAATGTAAATTATCTTTGTGGTTTTAAATTAATACTCTACTAAAACAGGAATGCTAGTTTGCTACCGTCCTCGAATTTAGACGAAAAAATAATTTTTAAATTCAAAATAAGTGATCCAGATTCACTTGGTAATAATATTATTATCCTACACATTTAAGTGAATCTGAATTATTTATTTTAAATTTGAGAAATTATCTTGATCCAAATTCAAGAATTATAGAGTTTTTCATACTAAAATGGATTCTTTCAATAATTGATATTGTGCCAACTAAATCTATACAATCAGGATAAAACTCGTTTTCAAACAATGCTATATTCCTTTTTCTTAAATTAAATAGATCTTATACTATTTTTTTTGTCAAATTACTCTATGAATTTTTTTTTTGAGCTTGTTTAGTGCTTTTAAAATTACCAATAACATAGATATTATGCTAGTAACCACACAAACACAAAATAACAATTGAAAAATTAGGTCAAAGTCTCCAATAGTGTTTCTAATGGTTTTGCCCATTTTTGCAATGTCAAAAGTTATTTTTTAAATTGCTAGAGTATCAAAATACCAAAAAGTAATAATTCTCCTCCAAAAATAGAAAGCCATTTTAGAATAACCACATTGCCAATCAATCTCGGACTATTTGGATTGATTTTTCCGAAACCCTTCGGTGATTGACTTGCCAAATTTGGCTCTGAGGTCCAAAACTATGCTACCGGTATTTAAAGTATTTAACTTGTGTTATTTTAGTCTCTCATGTGTTAATTTTTTAATTTTGTTGTTAATGTATATAATTGAGTTTTCTGTAGTCCGATGCTAATTACATATATTCTTTTTAAGTTTCTTTTACTATAAAAAAAATTTAAACGTTTTTTTGATATTTAATATCAGTCGTAGATTCGACTTGATATAATTCTAGCTAATGCGTTATAAAAAAATTAACTTGG
Source organism: Actinidia arguta var. hypoleuca (assembly GCA_030159115.1). Classification (NCBI taxonomy): domain Eukaryota; kingdom Viridiplantae; phylum Streptophyta; class Magnoliopsida; order Ericales; family Actinidiaceae; genus Actinidia; species Actinidia arguta. Next base: position 4,661,514 of record BRYE01000017.1, on the reverse strand, counting down.
CAATTACTTGATTCGACTTGATATAATTCTAGCTAATGCGTTATAAAAAAATTAACTTGGCAATTACTTGAGTCAGATTTTCAACACTTCCAAAAC
>BRYE01000017.1:4656418-4658918 GCA_030159115.1 Actinidia arguta var. hypoleuca | reverse complement strand
ATAGCAAGTGGACTCACATGTCATCTGATATGCAATCAAACCCTAACTCTTTAATTTTCTTGTTCTCTCATAAAAGGTCTTCGCGACGAACTCCCGATTGGTATGCCTTAACGGTGCTATTTTTAGTGTGCAGGTGACTGAGAAGGAGGAGTACGGAAGTGTAACACGGTGGTTATATCTAATGAAATCTATTACCTCACAATCACAATAATTTATAATTAATATCACAAAATTTTATAATAAATCACACCGCAAATATTCGTAATAAATAAATCAAAGTTTGTAACTAACTATAACTATAAAATCTTGTAATTCCAATTTTGTTTATGATATAATGATTAAATCTCAAAAGTTCATAACTGCTCCACCAGTGAAATTATTATGCTCATAAATTTCAAGAGCAGATGAAAGAGAAAGATAAGAACATTGCTTTGTCACATTTCAAAGGGAGTTGGTTGATCTGCCACCCCCAATAATAACATGAATTGAATCTGTTGAGAGAGAGAGAGAGAGAGGGAGAGATTGACTAGGCAACGTTATTTCGTGGATTTCTTATAACGACATTCTTGTTTCAGATCCTCTTTTGAAGAAGCGTATGCTCGTGTGACCATTTTGTTATAAAATGCAGGATTTGGATTCATCCTTTTAGTGCTCTTTCGAGGTCAAATTGACCCATCTTTATAATTCAAAACGTTCATTTCGTAAAATTTGTTATACATATAATTTATACAACAAAATAAAATTGATCGGATATCGGTAGTTACATGATCAAAATTTATTTATCTTGTAATTTATTATTAAAATCATACCTTCATTCGTTTCATTTAAAATAATAGTAGAATATAAATAAATTGAAGTAATCAATGCTATCATATTTTCATATTTTATCCAACACGGTACAAGACTTATATTGATTTGATTTGAATGGAAATTCAGTATTATAATCAATTAAAGACTAGAAAGTCTTTGAGGTAGGACAAATTTGCCAACTCCCTAATACTTGGCAAAAAAAAAATTACCAAGTCCATTTTTTAGGAGTGGAGTCAGAACGAATGTTCAGTGAGGTCAAAAAAGTTAGAATTTATATTTAGTGGGGTCAAAGTTGTAAAATTTATAAAATTTAAAAAAAAATATTATTTTTTATGTGATTAAAATTATATTTATGATAAATTATATTAAAAAAAATAGTATAATTTTTTTCTTCAGGCTCCGCTTCTGTATACGCACGGATATAAACTCATCCCAAATAAACAAAAAAAACTTAGCTATATATTTTTACCCAAAGCTAGAATATAACCTTACATTGATTGGAAGAGCTAGTTAAGAAAAGAAAAATGTCAACCAACTAGAACAATTGTTGTGTCATACAAATGATAGGAGAAGGTTAATTTCCTTGGCCAATAAAGGAGAATTAGGATGTTGTCAAAATCACCTTTTCTTGAGCTTTTTGAGTGTGGGTGGGTGGGTGGGTGTTGTTGATGAGGAGATTGTGATATATAATTATTATTATTTGTTTAGATGGTTGGTGTGTATGTATGGGGGCCAAAGCTAAAAAGAAAATTTGTCGCCTTGAATTGCATCCTATTTTGTTTGTCTATTTTATAAAATTCAACTCTTTACGAACTAAAAAATACTTCACTTTAAAAGTTTAGCTTTTTAAAATTACCATTCAACAATCTAAAATTATCTATAAAAAAAAAATTGTCACATCAATTTAAAAGTAAAAGTAAAAAAGGAAAAGTCGTTAATATTTTGGTAGTTGATTTTTAAAAGTTTAATTTTTGAGATACTGCCTAAACTATCGCATTATAGTTTCACCCCCTCGCCTATAAAATGAATTGGTTACAACCCATCAACTATTTAAATTCACGAACTAACTAACGCTGTCAACTAAGAACATGAAATGTCCATTGTAACCCTTATGTAGTAGAAGAAAAGACTAAAAATGAAAAGCATAAAATGTCTATTATAACGGAGATCATGAAAAATCCATTGTGACCCTAGTGATGCAACTATATATAAGCACTAGGGTTCTTTCCCTCCAAAATAAGGACATTTCAAGCATAATCGGTGCACGTGTAGGTCATGTGATCAAATTTTCGTCCATATAATTTTTGCATTACGAGCATAATTGGTGCATATACAGGTCATGTGATCAATTTTTATCCGTATAATTTCTCACGGGTGTATAACAAAAGGAGTCAAAGTGAAACAAATTAATAGTTGAGGGGTATAATTGAATTATTTTTTAGATGAGCAGGGAAAACTAAAACAAGACGATCGTTTAGAGAGTGTTTGAAAAATTAATTTATTTTTAAAATGAACAAATATTTTGAAACAACTAAAAATAAAAAAACAAAATGGAATTAATTGAGTAGATCATGTCAAGAAATGAAGTCTTCTTGAAAGTCATTTCATGGGGGGCCTACCTTATGAAAGCTTCCTCCTACCAAATCCAAAAGGAGAAGAAATGGTGATTAGTGAAGGATACATATGAAAG
>BRYE01000017.1:4538918-4541418 GCA_030159115.1 Actinidia arguta var. hypoleuca | reverse complement strand
TGTATATATTTCCAATGTTTTGATAAGTTCTATTTTTTGCAAGCGATGGTGCTGGGCTCCTCTCTTAGTAAACGTGGTAGGGAGATGCGAGATGAGGCAATGACCCAACTGGACAGGGCTACTTCAGTTGGAGATGAGATGGCTCGTGCCTAGAAAATGGCCAAATAGCTAGAAGGTTGGGTAGCCAAGCTTGAGGCTAAGAAGCGGCATGCCTCCGAGGAGCTAAGGAGAATGAATGAGGAGTGTGATACCGACCTAGAGAGGCATGAGAAGGAGGTGGTCAAGCTAAAAGGGAAGGAGGCCCTAAACAAGACGTTAGCAATTGAAGAGTTCAAATCTTCAGACGACTTCAAGGAGGCTGTGGAAAAAGCAGCTTCTTCGTACTTCGGTGAGGGCTTCGACTTGTGCAAGAAGCAGATCGGACTTCTCCGCTCCATCTTGACATCCAAGACCTCCAGATAGACCCTGATCTGATTAAGGAGGAGGAGGAGGAGGAGGAGAAGGACAAGTTGGACGCAAACTCCCCTTCCCAGTAGGAATTTTCATGTATTTTTTTCTTTTTTTTGTAATGGCAACATCAATGTAAAGGTGACCTTAATAAGATGTGTTTGTTTTTATTTATATATGTATCTCCTCAATAGCAATGTGTTTGTTTCCATTGGTGATATCATCACTAATAAGTGTAATGAAACTGGCAAGATGAACTTGGCGAACAAAAACTATTAGGCGGACATAATAAACTTAAATCACTTTAACCAGGCAAATATTAAACTTAATCCTGGCGACTAGAATGATCAGGCGAGATACTTTGACGAGCAAGATGCCTTTGTAAAATAATTTAAGGAAAATAATGTGAGGATACAACTCCCAATTTTTGGCGAATAAGTTAAGTAAGCGATGCTGATAGTCAAAACCAATGATATAACATTTTTGATTTGGGCGATAACAATAAGTTGAACTAATTTGATTAAATGGTGGAATTGGCGACAACCCATTTTGGCGACCCCAATACCAGGCGATGATAATAAAATTGATCTAGAGAAATTGATTCCATTAAAATAATCATAATTACATGAAATTTGGTGACCATTTTAATAATATAGAACCTTGGCAATGACAAATAACATTGTTTAGGCGACCTTCATCACCTGGTGACCAAAGGAACTATTGGTAGGACTTCTTCAAGTGTTCAACATTCCAAGGGTGGGGTAGTGTTCTCCCGCCCATGTCTTCTAGCCAATAAGTTCCTGACCTAGACACCTTGATGATTCTGTACGGACTTTCCCATGTTGGGTCGAGCTTCCTAGCTTGAGTTCTTTCATAGATAAAGTGACTTCCCTTAGGACCAGATCGCCGGGCAAAAATGACTTGTGCTTAACCCTCTTGTTAAAGTACTTGGCGACTTGACACTTGTAGACAGCTTGGCGAACCTCGACATGCTCCCTCCTTTCAGTGAGGAGATCAAGATTAAGTCTTAGTTCTATTTCGTTGTTCTAATTATCGAAATTCATCGTCCTGAAGCTAGACATTTCGATCTCTACTGGTATGAGCGATTCTATCCCATATACTAGTGAGTATGGTGTCTCACCCGTTGGAATTTTGTTCATCGTGTGGTAGGCCCATAGTACACTCAGAAGGTCTTTTGCCCATTCACTCTTGGATTTCTCTAACCTCGCCTTTAGGTTCCTCAGGATCATCCTGTAGGTGATTTTTACTTGGCTATTTGCTTAAGGATGACATGGCGAGAAGAAATGATGGGAGATGGCAACGTCCGAACAAAATAGTTTGCATCCATCGTTGTCGAACTGCTTCACGTTGTTGGAGACAATAACCTTCGGGATCCTAAATCAATAAATGATGTTTTTCCAAATAAAATTCTTAGTGTTCCTTTCAATAATTTTGGCGAGAGGTTCCGTTCTATTCATTTTGTAAAGTCGTCTATAACGACAATTAAGAATTTTCTTTGTAATGTAAGTTGAGATAGAGGTCTGAGCATGTTTATCTCCCATTAAGCGAATGACCATGGACTGGTCATTGTGACTATCTCAGTAGGAGGGAGACGACTAACTAGGGCAAACCTATGACACTTGTCACACTTTTTGGTGAATGCCATTGTATCTCATTCCATATGAGGCTAAAATTACCCTTGACGAACTGTCTTTCTAACCAATGATCTAACCCCAAAATGATTTTCACAAATGCCTTCGTGAATCTCTATAATTACATAATTTGCTTCCTTTAGACGGAGACATCTTAGGATCGGTCTTGAAAAAGACCTCTTATACAACATCCTGTGCATGAAGCAAAATTTGGTTGACCGATACAGGATCCATCATATTTGGAGTCTATCGGATGGTAGTTCCCCATCTTTAAGATATGTGATGATGTCGTCCATCCACGTCGGGTCAATTATTGCTTGGCAAACCGTTTTGGTGATGTCAATGCTTGGATTTGACAAGAATTCCAAAGAGACACTCCTATCCGAGATGAAATCAAAAGC
>BRYE01000017.1:4523918-4526418 GCA_030159115.1 Actinidia arguta var. hypoleuca | reverse complement strand
AAAATTTTTGTCTAAATTACACTTTTCTTCCTTGTATTATATGTAGTATTACGCTTTATTAAGATATTTACGCTTTCACCCTACAATTTTTAAATAACAATACTTATATCCCCTTACAACTTTAATTAATACCATAAAATTAATCCATTAGCCATTAAAAATCTCATTTATGTAATAAAGTAAAAATAATTTAGGATCGGGGTATTACATGGAACCTGTCTCGCCCGATCCTCATTTTGTCGAATGCCAAGATAAACAGAATGTCAACAAAACTACCGTTATCAACTAGGATCCTCTGAACATTGAAATTGGCGATTGTGACAGATATTAACAATGCATTGTCATGGGGAAGATGCAAGCCTCTCAAATCCTCATTGGTGAAGATGATGGACAGGAGATCTTCAGACATAGGTGTTGAGAGGTTGTAAACCTCCTCTTCTACTTGCCCATTTTCCTCTCTAGCATGCCTTTTCTAGGATGAATTTGAACATCCTCCCAATCCAAAACCTCCATGGATAGTTTGGATATCCCATGCGGTCGTCCTATTATCCGTGTATCCTCTATTGAGCAAGTCAAGCATCGGGCGATCAACTACAAATTTTCTTAAGTACCTCCTACTGATCAGATTAGCTATATGTTCCTTTAATTGAAATCACTCATCTGTGTTGTGCCCATGATCCTTGTAAAACTCACAATACATGTTCTTATTCCTCTAGAGGGGGTTGATCTTAATCTTTCTAGGCCACTTCACAAAGTCTTCATTCTTGATTTCCATGAGTACTTGGGCTATAGGTGTGTTAAGAGGAGACACCATCAAATCAGTTCGACGAGGTGGAGTGCGAAGAAGTCGCTCATTAATTCATCTCCTAGCATCTCACTCAGACCTTTTAATTTTCAACTCGCTTCTATAGTCCGTTCGTTGAGTATCGGGTTTCTTCCTCTTGAGATCATTCTTTTTTTGCTTCATACATTTGGCCTATGCCAACTCTTCAACTGCAATATATTTGTCGGACTTACTCTGGAGCGCTGACAAGGTTTTAGGGATGCTCTTGGAGAAGGAATCAAACAGTGGCCCTAGACAAAGTCCTTCCACCATCGCCATGATCACCACCTTGTCACTAGGATCTTCCACCTCCAGGACGACCTGATTAAACCACTTGACATAATCTTTTAAGCCTTCCCCATCTTTTTGGTAAATTGTGAAAAGATGGGAGGTGTTTTTCTGCCTAACTCTGTAGTTCATGAAATTGGTGACAAAAAGTCTGCTCAGATCTTCAAACGAATCAATGGTTCTAGGAGACAACTTCCTAAATCATGATCTCACTGGCTTCTTTAAAGTTGCTGAAAAAGTTTTGCACATCACCTCGTCTGAATACCCCTGGAGCATCATCAAGTTTTTGTATGAGTCCAGGTGATCCATGGGATTAGTCTTCCCCCTTGAACACTCCTAGTTGAGATGGTAATTTGATTCTAGATGAAATCCTAACTTTTATTACTCTCTTTGTGAACGGAGACTCGGTTTGCCTTATCAAGGCGTCTACAGTAACAGGACATTTACACTGGTATTGATGGCATAGATCCGAGCATCCAGGTCTTTTAATTTTTGGGTAGTGGACTTATTGTGATGTCTATGTACTCGGTCATCTCGGCAAGGTGATCTCTCACGTCTCTTGGTTTCCTCGCCTATCGTGTCCTGAGTTTTTCTAAACGATCGAGACTCAGATATACCAGGATTCCTTCCTCGACTAGAATGTAAACTCGTCGACTAGTGCTGACAACTTCTTGTTGCATGTCCTTAACTAGCGCTATGACAATTCTGCGAATCCTAATTGTCTGATCGGTGAGAACGGCGAGATCGATCGGCACATTCTGGGACAGGTGCCATGGCAAGAGGTGGATTATTTCTGGCAAGGGGTTGTACCAGGCGGGCATTTATCTATTTCATGATTCTGATTTGCTTGACGATTCCATGCATTTCTCAATGAATGCCCTCAAGATTTGGAACTTGACCAGCATTTGCCATCGGACGTGCTCTATTATCTAAAAGGTTGCTGGTATGCTATCTAGGCAATAAGCGATTACGCAGGTGCATAGAGTATTTAGAACTATCGTTCTCACAAACGGTGCTAAATTGTTGTGGTAGAAATATGGGATGAACAACCAATAATCAAAATTGCTCAAGAAGCTCGGTGTTGACCTTGACGACCTGTGCAAGGAAACAAAAATTATCGGTCGGGGTGAGGCTGCTCAAAAATCTCTCCGGCGTGGAGATGAGACCAAGATGAATTGCTAGACAGAATTCAACAGAGAGACTGTATAGATATAGCTCAAAGAGTGAGAATATAGTTACCTCTTTCTGGTAGATGTTGAGCAACCTTTTATAGATGGAGAATTTACGGCCGTACGAGAAGATCACGGCGTAATCATCGGATAGCTATATGAGGAAGTTGTGGCCGAGGATCGCGGCGCAATAAGAGGAGAATGCCAAATGGAGATTGCA
>BRYE01000017.1:4498918-4501418 GCA_030159115.1 Actinidia arguta var. hypoleuca | reverse complement strand
TTGTTTTCCGTGAGCCTATTTTCTGGTTCCACATCATGACGTGAGTAGTTGATTTTGTACCGACGTTCAGTAGATTATCTATATAAAAAATTAAATTGACATGATCAAATTTTATTTAATTTAAAAAAAAATGAATGACAAGTATAATTTTGAACACAAATTATAAGATAAATATGATTCAATCATATGATTACTAATACATTTTTATTTTCGACGGATTCTACAACCTTTTAGAGAACAAAAGCAAAATCAGATAAAAACTCATATCAAAAAGATAGAGGAGTTATTGAATGGGCTAGAAAAAAGGATCGACCACAAAGGGGATTTAAACCCATTTTTTAAAATAAAAGAAAATTGTATTTTAATTTGTAAACACCCTATTTTGACAGGTCATGTGTTTAGGTCCGGTGCTGGATCGCCGTCCAACAACAAAGAACTTGAATATTTAAACTCCTAAGCGATTCTAAATTGATTAAGAACTTTCAAACTCTCATGAATCCCTTTATCGGGAGTAAATTTTCATTGCAACAATAATACCACGTAATTATAATAACATGATATCACCAACCCATAATGTAGCTATATAGGGAATGAAAAAACCCGATTGGATAAATGTATTAACTCTTTTAAAATATAAGCAACTGTCATATCTCTATAGTGAGGTTCGTTATATATTTACATGACAGTTTGTAATTGAATTGTAATATCACGTGACAATAAATTATTTTTCACTTCATCACACATTTGGAAAGAATTTTGAAGTTCTTGTTTTCCTAATTTTGACACAAGGGCATTACAGGACTTCATCAATTAGTTAGCGTATTAATTAACAATGCATGTCAGCGTGATCTTAGAGACCGAAAGAAATGACAATGTGATTCTAAACGAATCCGGTATTGTCATTATCATTTACCATATAAATTAGCTTGTGACCTAAGTCACATAAAAACAGGAGTAAGAGAACGCCGATAGTAAAAATATTATGAGAGTGGGAGTGCCTCAAAGCGTTAATTATGTATATTTTTAGTATTTTGTTAATTAATAATGTTATCTTTATCAATTTCTAACTTCATAAATTATTATGCATATATAGAAAAAATTAACTTCTGCAAAATACATACAAAAAATGGTAAAATTTTGCTAACAAGAAGGTAGGTAGTTCAATGGGTAAAAGGAGGTTTGGGGTTCGATTCTCACTAGAGAAAATTTTAAATTTTTAAATTTTGATTATATTCTCTACCCAAAACTTCTCAAAAATAATGTATTTGCCTTGTACAATTAATGAAATTGCAAATTTGGATGAATTAATAGCTTGTCATTGTACAATTCGCGAATTCTCTAAAGTGAATTCGTGAATTGAAAATGGATTTGAGGTCAATTCGTAAATTTGCACTTTCGGAATGAGAGAGTGGGGGATCTTCACGAATTATGTGACTTGTAAATCCAACAATTGCAAAGGAGTAGGGAAAATCACGGGCTACGTTTTTATCCACAGGACACACAACCCAGTACTTGTCACTTGTGTTAAAAAATAAATAAGGTAAATTATGCTCATGGTCTCTAAAGTATTTATCTCGTGTCATTTTAGTCCCTCTGTACTAATTTTTTGAATTTCATTCTTAATGTATACAATTAAATTTTATTGGTCATTTTCTAATTATAAATATTTATTTTAATTTTTTTTATTATAAAAAAGGTCTTGAAATTTTTTCTTTTTGATATTAATGGATTTGACTTAAATAATTGTAAAAGTGATTCTTCTTCCTATCACTTCTAGCTATGGAACAACTTTATCGAGTCAGATTCACGATGTATATCAAAGATCTTAAAACTTAAAAGACTCTTTTTATAATTAAAAAAACTTATAAGGAAATATCTGTATTTACCATTTGACCACATAAAATATAATTGGTTACATTAGGATAAAATTGAAAAAGTTAATATATGAGGGACAAAACTGACACGAGAGGAATATTTTAGAGACCATTGGCAAGTTTATTCAAAATGGACTGAATCGTGCAATCTAAGTATTTAGGGCCATATTTTGGATCCATTTTGATAATTCTAACTATTTACTTCATCAATAACTTTAATACTGTAAAAAATTACTTTGATCGGATACAGATCAATGACCAATCAATATAAATTTATATTAAGATAAATGGGCTTAATTATATGTGTCACACTTATTTACTAAGTTATAAAACAGTACTGAACGGATACTGAGCTGTGTTCGATCAACGTGACTTTTTACGGTATTAATCTTTTCGACTAAGTCTACAATATGAACAGTTTAGATCATCAAAATAAACTAAAAACAATCTCCACAATGCTTGGACCGGTTTCAGATATGCCAAGACCATACGTATGTGTGCATATATAACACTTTTAAATATTCTAACTTATTCCAAATCATAAACTGTATATTCAAATATATATACAGCCAAAAGATGTGTAAGGAACAATATACAAGCAAATAATAAACTGCTATCTTTGCATA
>BRYE01000017.1:4491418-4493918 GCA_030159115.1 Actinidia arguta var. hypoleuca | reverse complement strand
TTTGTCAATGTTACTATATTTCAAGTTGTTAATCTAAACCTATTGCCCATTTTTCCAAATGGTCGAAGACAGGCACATCGTATTGCTTAAGAGAGAGGTCCTAGCATTTACACATTCGAATTCGTACGAGATCTGATGGGTTTGTTTTTATGTACTCCATTGTTACTTGGCCGGGATCAGATAGGTAAAATATAAGATTCTAGACATGACGACATATAGCCAGTCATTCACTCTTTAACTGTTTAAACTTGACCCACTAAACTTGGAGTTATAAATTTAAGTCCGAGGGCAGCCACTTTGTGTATTTAATATTTGAGATTAGATTTGTACCCATTCAACCCATTCTGAACATCTGTTAATAAGCACTAAAATTAGATGTACTTTTTTTCAATTTCTTCAAAAAAATTCCTAAGAGCCTAAACCATAATCTTTTACCTCGCTGCTGCAGCTACTGCTCTTTTTTTTTTTTTTTTTTTGAAAATTGTGTTAAGACTGTTTGTAATAATTTCTATTTAAAAAATAATTTTAATTTTTCAAAAACTTCATTCGATGCTTTTCAATTTTACTTTTGAATAATCAACTTATAACGTAAATTTCAATGCAACAAATATTCTAACTTAGATTCTCTTGTAACCCAGGGTATCCATCCATGTACTTACCCTTTGATTCCAATTCATTGTCACATACTTCACTGTCTGAGGTTACCAATTTCACATCCAAGCGAAAGTTCTAAAACAAGGCACTCGACCGCAATAAAAACAGTTTGATTTTTTTATTATACTGGACAAGCAGTATTTGATATCTCGTTGGATTCACCAACGAGACTCATTTCGTTTTCTTTTTCTCCACAAAATCTTTAATCCAAACACAAACTTAAACAGAAACGTGAAAGCATGAACTAGAAGTGTGAATTAGAATTACATAAAAGCGGAAAATTACAACATATTAGAGGTTTCATACCTGGAAAATTTCATGGCTTGTGTGTGTGCCTCAAGATGGCAGAATTTTTTTTCCAACTACCCTAATTTGCAATCCTTTATCGATTTAAACGACGCAAATATCATAGTCTCATAAAAGATAATTGAAGCAACTATTTCCAATAAAATTCACCAGACTCGACATAGAACAGAGCAAAATTGGCAATCCAACGAAAGCAGTAGGCTTTTATCATATTTCGGTTTGGTTCATTTACAACTTCAGAGACCTAGAAACTTGCGCATAAGACTGGCTATTTGATATTATGTGAAACAAAACATTAACAAGAAAAGACTCAAAAGAGAAGAAATTAAGCATACAAGCACAAGCAAAATTAAACTCTATAACAATAGGAAGAAGAGTCGTTATTACTTCTCATATCGGTCTGCTTCATTTCATTCGAGGTTTTGCATTTAGCCTTGCAACTGTACACATGATGAACCTTGGAGCCATCAACACTCAGCTTCTTAAGGCTTCTTATTGGGATTTTCTCATCAAAAAATTCCAAGCCAACAAGGCTGCCCCTATTGCGGGCTCGACCTGATTTTAGCAATAAGAGAAGACAGATGTAACATCTCACAACCACAACAAAATTGTGACATTACTGAAGCAAAAAGAGAAGACAGAATATATAAAAAAATACGGTGGATAAATGAAAATTAAAAGGAAAGAAAGCGAAGTGAAGTGAAGTGAATTAAGCACGGATCATATCTTCCAGTTTTTTTTGTTTTTACCCTCTCCTCCTGGAAGCAGGAGAGGGGGGGCACAGGCCTCTTTCTTTTTCCGTCCATTAGAGTTATATGCCCAAAACAACACATTTTTTCACACATTGTACTTTTTCTTGCCCGAAAAATCATAACCCAATGCGTTTCCCAGATTTTTGAAAAATAATTGAAACCTCTACAAAAGAAAGCAATAGATATGTATCCTCGGTGATCAATGAAATCATTTTCCAGGAGAAGATCTGTTAGGCAAACCCACTGAATCCGTAGTAAGAGTGTGGCTGCATGCCCGTGCGAGCGAGAGTATGTGAGTACATATTGATCGGCAAATAAGTAAGAAGAGAACTCCAAACTAACGGCCAGATATTATTTTGATTATTGGAATAGAATAGAGAGAGAAGAAAGTTGCTGGTCATAAATTGTAATTAATGCACTATAAGGAGACGTGTAAACCATTTCATACATCTCCCATTCATTACCCCGGACAAATTTATTTTGTTTATTCAGGAGGTAGGGATAAGGTCACTAGGTTAATTTAAATGGCCAGCCACATTCATTTCAGCAAAAAAGGCAAGTGATCTCCACCCAGAGTGGAAAAGCTTGTCAGCTTCAGCTTCAATTCAGACGCTTGCTTGGCTAATTCAAATGTTGCTGGAAATTTCCATGGCTTGTATCCTTGCCCGACATGTGGTTTGCAGGTGATTAATTAAATTATGGAAGATAGAAAAAGTAAAGCATTCTCAAATATTTGAAGGTGAACTAAAAATGATATCTTCAAAGATATATGACTCCAATCTGTCTAT
>BRYE01000017.1:4406418-4408918 GCA_030159115.1 Actinidia arguta var. hypoleuca | reverse complement strand
GTCTTGAACGTAATTTTGAAATAAAATAAAATAAATAAATAAATATATGCATTGTACAGTTGAACTCATAGGCGGACGGAAAATTCTAATATTAAAAAAATGAATGTCTACACAACCAATAATTTGCAATGAACGTGTGGAAAATATTAACGATAACCTCATTTAAAAAAGGGCTATTAAATATAGGAAAATTTATTATTTACAGAGCTAATTAAATAGGGATTTTAAATTTAAGGGTTACTATGCGATACATCATATTTAACTCGGGTCATAATTATTGGTGTATGGACAAAAATAACCCTATTAATTATATATGTATAGGGCTAGGGCTAGATCCGGAGACACAAGTTTTAACACAATTTTAAATACTTCATTCTAACCTTTGAAATTAAGAGTTGAGATTACAATAATCTCTCTTTTTCTCCATCTTCACAGACGTTATCTCTCTTTCTCTCTACCTCTATTATCATCATCGTTAATAGAGAAGATCCCATCTTAGGTATTACCTCTCCGGAGAGTGTCATCTCCGGCGACTCTAGACTACTCTCTATCTCTCTCCCGGTTTTACCCTCCCTTTTTTATCACGAGATCTTAGATTTGTTCGGATTTGTTCTTTCTTCGTTGCTGATTGATATCATTTTTTGATTGTCATTCATTGATGGATCAAAGGTGCTTATTTTGTTTAGTTTTTGCTTTTCTGATCTTGGTTCTATTTTTAAATCAATTTGATTCCCATTGAAAGATAGGTTTGTAGCTTTTTGCTTATGGTAGTGACTCAATCATGCTTCTTGAAGATCTGAACAAACAGGCCATCTTCAAAATACAACAGTATGTTTTCTAGGTTGAATTGTTTTCTTGTTTGTTATTAGCTGTTCCTCAAGCTTCTTGTGACCAACTTTCTCCTTCTCCAATCCATAGCCCCTGCATTCGTAAATACAATCTTGTAATTATATTCAACTAATAAAAATATAGCTAACTGAGAGCAAAGGCGGGATTTGAAAAGGTGAAGGCGAAACAGAAATCAAAACTATGACAATCTTATCATAAAAACGAAATAGAAATTGGGATTTCCAAACTTATGAAAATTTTAATTACAAAAGAAGTTTTGATGAAGATGAAGGGCTGTAATCTCGAGGTGAGCTAATTGATCACCGACTGTGAACTATTAATTTTGAAATAAAACACTCTTACCGATACTTTTATTTACAAAAATGTTATTACCATGATATTTTCGTTTTGTTTTATAAATGAATAGAAACTTACATGCATTGTCACCATCATGGATTTATATTCATCCCATCCATGTGAGTGGGGAATCCTTATTCTCTCTATTCTTGGCTCAGACTTGAAATTTGATATTGACAACTTGATTTTCATTTAGCCCCTTCAGTTTACTATAGAACAATTCGCACCATAAATTAGTGAATTTGCAGTAGCCAAAAATGAAAGGAAATCGCAGGAGAATTTATGAATTATATATTGATGAAATTTACGCACATCTAAGCAACAATTGGTACATCATGAATTTATTGAGAAAATCAAGAAACTTAACTAATTATTCTTAACAAATTCATGATGTGTCAAAGAATGATTGGATGCATATAAACTTTATGTTTACGCTGCATCCAAGCAATGCATTGTAATTATCAAGAGATCCAAGTTGAAACATACCACCAAATCTATAACCAGGGACGGAATCAAGATTTTATTTTGGGGGGGATCATGGCAGAAATTGAGAGTAGACATTAGAGTTAGGGGGGTCATTGTATTATATTTATGTAATATGTATAAAAATAGTAGATAGTATATTAGAGATTATGACAGAATAAGGAGGGTCATGGTCTCCTACGATTGAAACACAGTTCCGTCCATGTCCATAACCACGCCAGGGTTTTCGCTACTGTGGTATATAATTATATAAAGCTCCAATGGCTACCGAGACAAAGAAATCCTATGTATGGAAGAAGTCAGTGTTCAATTCTTTGATCGCTTGGTTTAGGATGTCCTCGCCACCCCCGTTATCAGGATTACTTTGTCTTTCTTTCAGTTTAGCCCTAATCACCCATTGTAAATTGTCATTGTCCTGAAAATTAAAAAAAATGATCAAGCTCAATTATATATTGATAACTTATTAAAAAAACTGAGTAAATTTCACCATTGACTCCTGTAGTTTAGGCAAAGTTTCACTTTAGTCCATTTAGTTTTAATTTTAATAATTAGAACCCTACAATTTTCAGTGAATTTCAATGTTGTCCTTCCCATGAAATCCATTAAAAACGTTCATGGAAAATCATGCCCAAACTGGAATTTCGCAGCGAAAATGGCTACCATATGCAAAGTTTATGGGAATCTGTGAAGCTTGCATCGGAGTTTTAACTTAGTATGTGCATGCCTTACGACCCCACAATGAGTGGTGGTAGAGGAGTCAAATGGGCAGGCCGACAAGTGCACTGCATGATTATAATGGGCACGGTAATGAGCTAAGTCGGGCCATTGATTT
>BRYE01000017.1:4331418-4338918 GCA_030159115.1 Actinidia arguta var. hypoleuca | reverse complement strand
TGCTCATTTAGACCGTAAGACGAATATTATCCGATCATGTGATTGTCTAATCAATTTAATTTTTTAAATAAATTATATGTTTTACAAATTCAACAATTTAAATTATAAAAATAGATCATAATAACCACTTAAAGAGAATATTACGTGGAGCACCTTAGGTAGGCCCACTTTAGAAGCACTAAAGAATTGTAATGTTTTAGGGACACTACAAAGACCCAAAGCCCGCAATCCCCATTTTAAAGCATAAATTAAGAGTCCTCTTTAATTATGGGGAGATTAGGGGAATATTGAAAAGCTTAGACTTAATTCTCCAAAGCGAAAGAAAAAAAAAAAAAGAAGAAGAAGATAAAGACATTCCTACTTTGAAGTTATGAAACATATGGAGGGCTTTTTGGTCATTGCACTTTGTGGTCTCCACGGGGCGGCCCATTGGCGACCGACCAAACCGCCCTTGTATGGTTTCCAAAGGTGGCCGCTGCTGTCCTAAGCGATAAAGACAATCGCTCTTTCTTCTCCGTGTCAGTTCAAATTTTTCCTTTTTTCTTTTTTTCCTTTTATTTTCTAAAGCGGCATTTGGATCAAGAATTTAGTAAAAAGAAAAGAAAAGAAAAGAAAAAAATTAGAGAATCCTATATATGATTCGAATGAAGGATTTGGTCTGGAAAAAAAAAATTAGAGAATCCAATATGATCAAAAAATGAGAAAGCTAAAAGGATGACCATAGGATCCTCTAAGTTTTTTATTTTTTTTCCTCTTATCAAATTCTTGATCCAAACACCTATGAGAAATATGAAAATTAACAACAAAATTATATAGTTTGCTACCACATATTAAAGTTTTTTTTTTTAATTTCTCTATGGTAGAAGAGATTTCAAGTTGGAAACTTTGAAAAAAAAATTTGGTAACGAGAGTATACTAAACTTATCGCGATGACTAAAGTATATGTAGTCTTAAGTCCCACACATACCAAGTAATTACGTAGGTATGTGTTGGTGGTAAAGCGAAAGGAGCAAGGAGAAGGTGGTGGAGGAATGGTTGCCGGCTTGAGAGAAGATGGAGGGTAGACAAGAGACGTGTAAGCCTAGAGAAGGTAGAAGTAATATAGTGTGGCTTAGTTTTGGGTTTCTTTTGTTGACGTAAACATGTCACTTATTTAAGACGTGAACAGAGAATGACGACACAAAATATGGACAGAGGATCCGATGCTAGCATGGGATGGGTATGGAAATAAAGTTGAGGGGTGTATTTTGTAGCTCCTGATATTGATACAAAGAGAAGTTAATTTACCTCATTGCCCTTCAAAAAAGGGGGAAAGGTACGCATGATTATTTTTCGCATTAATACATGTGTGAAGTTTGAGGACTTAGTTTTTGCAATTCGAAAGCGAGGGACCAAATTGAAATCTAACTGAAAGTTAAAGGGTAAAAAGTGTTATCTAAAGCCCAATTTGGGGTATTGTTTTTTTTAGTTTCTTGGTTTATTAGTTTTGGTCTTTAATGAATTTGTCTCGTTGATCAAAATTTTATACTTTTTCGATTCCTCTTAACGAGAGAAATTCAAAAATATAATTTTTATCTAATTTAAAAAAAAATTCTTAAAAAAACTCAAAAACTAAGAATTTAAAAAAAATTAAAATTTTATACTTTTTCGATTCTTCTTAATTAGAACATTCAAAAAATATAATTATTTTTATTTAATTTAAAAAAATTATTAAAAAAACTCAAAAACTAAGAATTTCAAGAAAAACAATACCCTAAACCGGTCCTAACCATACTGAAATTACAAGGGGAATAAGTGGAGGTGCACTCAAGATTGAGAGAGAGAGAGAGAGAGAGAGAGAGAGAAGACTAGGACAACAACAATTCTGACTTAACCATTGCCGTCCGTTTACCGAAACGGATTTTGACTAGTAGTTGTGTTTTGACTTGTAATGTTCAAATCTTCCCTCCATGATCGACTGACCCAGTCGGCAGTCGCCAACGAGAGAGTCAAATGATTGAAATTTCAATTTGTTCAGAGATTTCATATTGTACATAAATGCAGACGCTGGCCAATTTTTTATTTTTTTTTCGAGATAAAATGTTAATAGGTTAATAAGTTGGATCATTATTCGTGGATATTCGATATTTCTTCATAAACGTTTCAATCTACTGCTGCTGCAAGTCTACAGTCTCCGTATTTTGATTAAGAAAAGTTCTCTAAATTTAAAATAAATAATTCAAATTCTGTTAAAAAATTGGGTTAATCCATAATTTTGCCCAACTTTAAAGCTTAATTAAAGTGGGACTTAGACACCTTTTTGGTGGGTTCAAGTGATTATAAATAACCTTCAATGTGAGGATTAAGAATATATAATTAGTTGTTCAAAACTATTTACAATTGAATTAAAAATTGACTCCAAAGTGTGATACATAAATATAGTTTATGTAGAAAAAAGTTGTTAGTCCCACATTAAAAAGAAGATGAAAGTTAAAGTGATTTATAAGGAGATACTTTCACTCCTTGGGGTTGGGCCCTAAGAGGTACCCAATTTTTTTAAGGAGGGGAGTTATAGATGGGCTTAGGCTCAGACTATGGATTCCATGGATTGGACTAAAAACATCACGCATCGCTCGGCCAAGCCGCGGGCGTGGGTTGTGGGTTAGGGCTGGACTACTACTTTTTACTAAAAAATTTATTTATTTATTTTTAATAAATAAAGTTTGCAGTAATTGTATTTTGGCCCTCGAACAATTGCATCTATTCAAATTGGTCCTCGAGTAGCTGTGTCTGTTCGATTTTGGTCCCGAATCGCTGCGTCCGTTTGGATTAGTCCCGAACTAACGTGTCTTTTCGTTTCGTTCCCTATTCATTTGAATTTTAAACGAACAGATCCCTGATAAGTTACCTTTCTTCTGAAAAGTTGCATCATTTCCAAACAGCCACGAATTCTTCTATATAAACCTTCTCCGCTCAGCCATTCTAACATCCAGAAATCAAACCTATAGGAATTCTTCTCTTCCTCCACACTTTCCTTTTGCATATTTATATACTGTTAGAGAGAGTATATAATACATCACTGTTGTTGGTTCGTCAAACTCACTGTCTGTAGTGCTGCTCCAGTGAGGTTTCGATTGTGGTATCCTGGGAGACAGAATCATTTAAGTCCGTTGGCACCAGTGTAGAGAATTAATCTGTCTTAAGGACACTGTATTGAACATATGCCTCAGTCATCATTTTCAATTACTGTTCTTCGAACAAGAAATTCTATATGTTTGATTAATTTTTATAAGTTTCTAATTATTATTAATTTAATTTCGTTTTATACATTTGTCAATTTTCACATATTGCACAAAAGATTGCCCTACAATCTTAAGATAGATTAATTTTTTTTTTCTTCTACTGCAATTTTTTTTTAAAAACTAAATACATTAAACTTCTTCATTTTCTAAATAAAAATCAAAAAGTAAAATCCCATGTGACGTTGAGAAATCAATTACAAGATTTTGCTAACCTATTTAACGGTAAATCTCAACATATCTGTCAAAGACATAATACCGTTAAACACTTGCTCTCAAGTGGAATAATATTCATTGATTACATCAAGTCACAGGATAATATAGCGGATTCGTTAACAAAAGGTTTGACTAGGAAGCAAGTGCATAATTCATCGAGGGGAATGAGACTAAAGCCTATCTTTCAAAAGTTTCACAATGACAACCCAACATAATTGACTGAAGATCTTAAGATCTAAGTTCAAAGGGACAACCGAATTGTGGGAGGCTTAGTGAAATCACTAGGAGATTATCTCCTATTTACTCCTATGATGAAACAGTGATACCTGTAACGAAACCCAGGTTAATTAAACTTTGCTTTTAATGATTCTTATACCTTGAAATGTCAAGTGGAGTATAGCAGGATGCTCTTCATAAGAATCACCTATATGAGTATGATCAGGCTAACTTCTTTAAAGCACTCATGAAACACCAGGAATTGTTCAAGGCCAAAAAGAACACAACCATGAGAACCAAGCGGTGTTTGGCAATATTTTGTGTGAAGTTTGGTGTTTTGGTTTACATAACCAGTTGAATAGTTCAAGGCATCACGTCCACTAATTAACTAGTAAACCCGATAAATTTTCACAAGTGAAAGATTCAAAACCAAAAGTTACCTATCTCTTTGCATGATATTTCCTATATGTACTCTCTTTGTCTCAGCATGTTGTTGCATATTCCGTCAATTTCATTCTTGTGAGGGATTGTTGTAAAAATAGATTGTTAATCCATAATTTTGTCCAACTCTGAGGCTTAATTAAAGTGGGACCTATACACCTTTTGGGTGGGTCCAAGTGACTATGGATAAACTTCAATGTAAGGATTAAGAATATGTAAATGGTTATTCAAAACTATTTACAATTAAATTAAAAATTGACTCCAAAGTGTGCTACATAGATATGATTTATGTAGAAAAAAGTCGTTAGTCCCATATTGAAAATGAGGTAAAAATTAAAATGATTTATAAGGAGATACTTTCACCCCTTGGATTGGGCCTCAAGTGGTACCCAAATTTTTGAAGAAGGGGAGTTATGGATGGGGTTGAGCCTAGATTATGGATTCTATGGACTGGACTAAAATCAACACGCGCGCGCGCGCCGCCTGCTCGCCTGAGTTGGGCCGTGGGTTAGGGCCGGACTACTATCTACTTTTTAGTAAAAAATTATTTATTTATTTTTAATAAATAAAGTTTGCGGTAATTGTATCTTGGTCCTCGAACAGTTGCATCTGTTCAAATTGATCCCCGAATAGTTGTGTCTATTCGATTTTAGTCCTGAATCGTTGCGTCCGTTTGAGTTAGTCCCGAATTATCACGTCTTTTCGTTTTGTTCTCTATACATTTGAATTTTAAACGAACAAATCCCTGATAAGTTACCTTTCTTCTGCAAAAATTGTTCATTTTCATACAGTCATGAATTCTCCTATATAAACCTTCTGCCCCCAGCCATTCCAACATTCAGAAATCAAACCTACAGGAATTCTTCTCTTCCTCCACACTTCCCTTCTACATATTTATATGCTGTTAGAGAGAGTAGAGAATCCATCATTGTTGTTGGTTCGCCAAACTCACTGCATGTAGTGCTGCTCTAGTGAGGTTTCGATTAGCGTATCCTGGGAGACAGAATCATTTAAGTTCGTTGGAAGTAGTGCAGATGATTAATCTGTTTTAAGGATACTGTATTGAATACAAGCCTCAATCATCATTTTCAGTTACTGTTCTTCGAACAAGAAATTCTGTAAGTTTGATTAATTTTTGTAAGTTTTTTTTTATTATTAATTTAATTTCGTTTTATACATTTGCTAATTTTCACATATTGCACAAAAGACTGTCCTACAGATTCGTTTTCTTTATTTTCAGCTATATGTATGATGTTAGATTACTACATTTGATTCTTTTCCATAAACATGAACCACAAACATCCCCCTATAACCAATGAAAAAAAATAACTTGAGCTAAGTTCAAAGGCGAATAATTCAGATTTAGTTAAATGCATGAGCGGAGCTACTCTAGAAAAATCGATGTAAATTGACTACATTGAAAAATAAATCACTACTATCCCTAATTTAATTTAATATAAATACAATTTTGATCTCACAAAAAATAAATAAATAGTCCTAAATTCTATAATTTTGACCCTGCTGAACATAAATTCTGATAATTTTGACCCGTTAAACCTAAATTATGACAATTTTGACCCTACAAAAAAATAATAATTTGCCATAAATTATATAAATTCTATAATTCTGCCCCCGCTGAACATAAGTTCTGGCAATTTTGACTCCACTGAATATAAATTATGGCTTCTCCCCTGATTAAGTGTATAGGGTCACATAACTAAGTAAACCTGTACCATCCGCTTTCGAATTCGGAAACCATTTCTCGAACCAAATTCAAATACGGTATAATTTCTCATTATTTAATGATTTTACGGTGAAATTTCTCTATAAAATTATATCAAAATTGCTTGCAAGTTTTGGTCAAAGCTGAGAAATCTAGTTATCATGTATGTATTATTTATTTGTGTTTTATACTTTCATTTTATAGGTCAAATGTTGCTAGAATTATTGTGGGGTTCCACTCCATCATTAATTATGAAAAGTAAATATTAACTAATTATTTTTTTGTAGCCCCCACCTATTAATTAATTGATTAGGACGAAAATAATAGTCTAAAGCAAAATTGTAAATGAAATAAAGGAAAAATGGGTAGAAAATATATTTTCTATTGTGCATTTGAATGTGATCATAATGTTCAAGAAGACTATTTAGTTTAATTTTTCAGAATCAGTCTTAATTTTTTTAAAAATTATTTAGTTGATAATTTTTTATATTTATTTTTTAATTTTTTCTATAAAAAGAACACGTGTTTGAGAAAATATTAAAAAGATATCTTTAAATTCTCAAAAAATATTTTTGCTAAAAAAATGAATAACATATGAAAATCAATTTTGTTCTAAAAAACAATCCTTGAAAAAGTATTCTATAAAAATTAATTATGAAATTTAAACCAAATAAAAATTTTTGCTTTTTTTTTAGTTTGAATATCATGGAAGTCACAAATAATAGTACTTGCCTAAACTAACCTTACCCTTTTAAGCAAAAATAACTTGATTAGAAATAAGTTGTTAGGAAAGGGTATGTTTGGAATTTAAATTGTGGATAAACAATTTTTATAGGAAAGTTTGAATTTTATTGTATTTTTTGCAATTCATCGAAAACAAAAGTCTACATCCATATGTCGCTTGTACGAAGACTATTTACTTTCTTGCACTTCAACCATATTTATTTATTAAACAAACACATAAATTTCAATCATTTTCTACAATACCCTTTCTAATCAAATGGGCCTTTGGCCGAGGACCTTAGGGATTGCCCCATGTTGGGCCAGGCTTGGACCTTACCACAATATGATTATAAAACATGTAGACTAGCCCTCCCACTCTTGGTCCAAATAAAATAGTCCTTGTAAGGAATTTAATTAGGCTCAAGTCCAAATTAACCAAATTATTATTTTGCAGCACTGCTACGGCATCAAAATTTGGATCCAAAAAAAATTTCATAATTCAAAACGAATGATTCAGATTCACAGTAAATCTAAATAATTTATTTTGAATTTTGAAAACTCTGATGAGTCCAAATTTTAGAACCGTCCAAATTCTCTTATTTTGGTTTCATAGCATCAAATAACAAGTGTGAGGTAGTGATTCTCGCAAAGACTTTGAACCATGTCACAATCCTTTAACAACCAAACATACCTCTCCATAACATTTGACATGCTCTATTTATTTATTCTGATGGCACTAAGTGATTCCTAGTAAAACAATTGAGAAAATAACTTTACTCGAACTAGAATCCCATTAAAAGCCCTAATCCTTACAACTTGGGCATATATTCAATAACCCAAAATTTGTGGGTCCCCCAAAAAAAAGAAAGAAGAAAGAAGATTTTCCTTCATCCATCTTATCTT
>BRYE01000017.1:4271418-4273918 GCA_030159115.1 Actinidia arguta var. hypoleuca | reverse complement strand
TAATTAAAAACACTATTTTTTTATTTTTGGATAAAAGGTAAAATAAAATAAAATCATCCCAAATAAAATTTTATCTACTTACATAAATTAACCGCAAACATACCAAAAAAATGAGACTTTTTAGCAAAAAAACACCCCCAAACTAGCCCATACTAGGCTAATATTGTAGAATTCGAATTTGTTAAAGTTGATTATCTCAATTTTATCTTGAAGTTGCTTATTTTTTCGTCAAATGTTTGTATAATTTGACAATTCAAAACATTCATTTTTTAGATGTCTTACAATAAAGATGTATGGCAAATATTAGAATGATAAGGTTTTATGAACTAGTATCTAATCATTCTAATTTTTGTCACACATCTTTATTACAATGACATCTAAAATATGAACGATTTGGATCATCAAATTATATACGCATTTGACCAAGAAATAGTCAACTTTCACGGTGAAGTTGAGATAGCTAATTTTGGCAAATCCGATTCAATATTGTAGTGTGAATAATTCCTTTATAATTAAATTATGCCAATGATTCCTAAGGTATTTATCTCGTGTCACTTTAGTTCCTCATATATTAATTTTTTAATTTTATTCCTAATTTTTATAATTGAGTTTTATGTGGTCATTTGCTCATTATCGATGTTTTCTTCTCAATTTTTTTTATTATAAAAGATCTTAATTTTTTTTTTTTTGTCTTTGATATCGGTAATAGATCTAACTTGAATAATAGTAAAAATAGTTATTTCATAATGTGCTAGCTATAGAAGAATTTTATCTAATCGAATTCACAATCGGCATCAATGACTAAAAAACGTAGAGACTATTTTTATAATAAAAAACTTAGAAAGACAACATAAAATCTAATTAAAGACATTATAGATAAAATTAAAAAAAATAATATACAAAAAATTAAAATAATACAAAGATAAATACTTTATAAACTATGGTCATAATTTGCCCTTTCTTTCTCCACTTCGTTATTGACGCCCTTACGTGAGGAGTCGATCCTTTTGACCAGATGGCAGGTGCTCAGCAGCTTCTTTCGAAGTAAAAAATGGGTATGAAGAAGACCACTTTAGAATGGAAAAAAACTCGTCCCCTTTGGTGTGAGAATTTTGGTACAAAACGACCAGAAATTAAGGGTACGTTTGGCAGGTTAGAATCAGTGTTGGGATAGAATGATAATTTTGTAAGAATGTGCATTCTAATATTTAGTTTGTCAAAAATACCAGAACTAGCATTTCAAATTTCTATTTTAAGGAACGACGATTCTCTAATTTTTAGAAGAAATACAGATTTTATTCTTATCTTTTTATTAATTTAACAACTAAAATACCACTGACCAGTCAGGAGTAAAGTCATAACTTAAGTTTAGTGAGATCAAAATTATCAAAACTTAAGTTTAGCGGGATCAAAATTATAGAATTTATAAAATTTAGGACAAATTATTAATTTTTTATGGGGTCAAAATTGTAAGAACTTAGGTTCAATGAAGTCAAAATTATCAAAACTTATGTTCGGGCAAAATTATAGAATTTAAGATAAATTAATAAGTTTTTATGGGGTCAAAATTGTATTTATGATAAATTATATTAGGAGAAAGAGTGTAATTTTTTTTTCAATTGACCCCACTTGCCCTAGTGTAATTTCGTCCAAGTCACTGGTCACCCCCACTTGCTGCTGCCATCGTCGCCACCAATTATTTTCAATTTTACAATTTTTGGTTTATATATGGTTTTCGAAACTCGTTTTCTATTTTTTTTTTATAAAAATACATATTTTAAAAATATTAAATAAATATTTGAAAATTCTCACAAATCACTTTCGCTTAACATAAAAAAAAAGTATGAACACAATGAATATTTTTATTTTTAAAACTATTTTATGAAAAAATATTCCAAAAAACTTTCCCAAAATTTAAAATTAATTTTAATTTAAATAAATAAATAAATATATCACATCAACTCAACGTGCCAAAAGAAATAATTTACGTTATTGTTTTTAATATTTTTTACAAAAATAAAAAAATGAAGTTCACATCATCTTCCATTTCCTAGCCACTAGAAGCCACGCCCACGCATGAGGTGATGTAGGCATTCCACAAGATGACGTCATGGAAATTCGCGCACATGGATACATTCACTACGCAGCTATGAATGTTGAGTTGTTTCCAGGAAACCACCGAGATGGCCACCAACCAGCCAACGTGCCTCACAAGTCTCACGACTCTCACATCATTCACATACATACATACATGGGGGTTAAAATTTTAATTTGGTCCTTAAACTATTTAAAATTATTTACTTTATAAATGAATTATCAAATGGGTCTATTGCGTCCTACAACTAATAGATCTAAGTTAATCGAATTTAATTGACGACCTGTCATCTAAAAAGTAAATGGCATATGTCCACATAGCCTGCACGTGAGGACAAAATAGTATTTTTGTATGTGGATGAACATGAATCTTACAATAGCCACCTGATTATATACTCTGGTAATC
>BRYE01000017.1:4241418-4243918 GCA_030159115.1 Actinidia arguta var. hypoleuca | reverse complement strand
GATTGAAGCTCCACTTGCTGAAAAGTAATTGAACTCAAATTCTCTTTCTCAAAATTCTTTAGCATCACATACTCATCAAATGAAACATCACAATTGTTAACAATTTTTTTAGTTTAGGGCACCATAGTTTGTATGCTTTTACCCCAATGCTAAAGCCTACAAAGATGGCTTTCTTGGCTATGAGATCCAACTTATCTTCTTTTACATGAAAGTATGCAAGACATCCAAATATATGCAGTCCATCAGAATTAGTAGAAAATTCTCTTGACCATACCTCCATAGGAGTCCTTCGATAGCTGTAGAAGGAAGTCTGTTGATGAGGTGTGTGGCATAGTTTATTGCTTTTGCCCTAAATGCTTTGCTTTGACAACATACATTGAACTTTCTCCACTAAAGTGCGGTTCATCCTTTCTGCAACTCCATTCTGTTGTGGCGCGCCAGCAATAGTAAAATATTTGACAATCCCTTTTTCGGAACAAACATTGAAAAAAGGATCTGACTCGTATTCTTCACCATTATTAGATTTGAATTTCTTGATCTTTCTACCAGTTTGGGTCTCGATCATCTTCTTTTATTTTAAAAAAACTTCAAGGACTTCATCCTTGTGTCGCATCGTGTATACCCAAACTCTTCTAGAAAAATCATCAATGAAGATCACAAAATAGCGTGGACCTCCAAAAGATACATTTTTAGAAGGACCCCAAACATCGGAATGAACATAATCAAGGATCCCTTCAGTACGGTAAATTGTAGTCCCAAACTTGACTCTGCTATGCTTGCCCAATACACAATGCTCATAGAAACCAACATTTCTAGTCTTGGCATCTTTCAAGATACCTTGCTTTACCAACGATTGTAAAACCTTTTCACCAACATGTCCTAAACGCATGTGCCACAATTTGGATATGTCTGATTCATTGTTGTCTGAGCTGTTGGAGATAAATACTCTCCCAGTAATGGTTCTCCTGTCAAGATAGTAGAGATTCTCCTTATAGGTGCCCTTCAAAACAACAAGAGCACCACAAACAACCTTTAGAACTTCACCTTCCAAGACAACCTTATACCCTTTTGAATCAAAATCTCCCAATGAAATAAGATTCTCAGATCTGGTACATAACGAACATCTTTAATAACTTTGATAGTTCCATTGTACATATTCAATCTGATTATGCCTACCCCATCATTTTGTAGGCGTTGTCATTCCCCATTAGAACAATTCTTTCATCGAACTCCTCAAAGCTCGAGAACATATGATAGGAACAACTAGAATCTAGAATCCATTCATCAGAATGGCTAGTAGACAAAGAAACAATAAAGGCAGAGTCATCT
This sequence comes from Actinidia arguta var. hypoleuca, assembly GCA_030159115.1. Classification (NCBI taxonomy): domain Eukaryota; kingdom Viridiplantae; phylum Streptophyta; class Magnoliopsida; order Ericales; family Actinidiaceae; genus Actinidia; species Actinidia arguta. The sequence continues at coordinate 4,242,589 of BRYE01000017.1, read as the reverse complement.
TTCTTAACTGTATTATGGGTTAGGACAATCTTTTATCCAGTGGCCTTTCAAATGACAATAGGCACACTTATCCTTTGCAGGTTGTCGTCTATTAGATGATTTTCCCTTTGATTTTGAGCGAGACTTCCATCTCCCTCTAGAATTTCGGGTACTCGTCTTATCTCTTGCTGTAAATGCATTTGAACTTAATTCTCGTTGAGCATGTTGATCCTTCTTCATCACCTCGTTGTTCATCAAGGCATATAAGCATCATTAAATTTAATTTCATCTTTATTATATAACAAAGTAGTAGTTAAATGCTCATATGCATCAAGTAAGGAATTTAACAATAAAAGAATCTTATCTTTATTGTCAATTTCTACGTCCAAATTTTACAAATCAGCTAAAATTTTATTGAATGCATTCAAATGCTCATGCATTGACGTACCTTGCATGATCTGGAAATGAAAGAGTTTCTTCTTCAGATAGAGCCGATTGTCAACGTTCTTGGTCATATACTTGTTCTCGAGTTTGTCCCATAATTTCTTTGTTGAGATCTCCTTCATAACAAAGTACTTCTGATCTTTGACAAGACAAAGTCTGATAGTACCTCAAGCTTGGCGATTAAGCTTCTCCCAATCCTTTTCGGACATGTCATCCGGCTTAGCCTCCACATTAATATCCAAGTCCTATTGAATTAGGACATCCAAATTTTTGTATTGCCACATGCGAAAGTTATTTGTCTCATCAAAGTTTTTAACTTCAAATTTGGCATTGGACATCGTAGTCCTATGCCTACAACTACCAGAACTGCTAGTGATTTTTTTTCTACCATGTAAACAATTTTAACTCTACCCAAATTGATATATAAAATCAAAATATGCATATTCTGACCACACTGATGAGTCCATAATGCAAGAAAACTTTAAGGAGGGTTAAACTAAAAGAATTAAAAATTTCAAGGATCAAACTGTCAAAATTAGAAACCTTAAAGACCAAACTATAATTTTCAAAAATTATAGGGATCAAAATATAATTTTTAAAAATTACAAGAACTAAAATTGTAATTTACCCCCCAACAGTAGATTCAGAATTACAGAGGGCGTTACTGCATGGTTTTACTCATTGTCTACCTCTAGGGCACGTGGGGTACGTGAGTGAGAGTGGATCTCACTCTCCTAAATTTAGGCGG
>BRYE01000017.1:4186418-4191418 GCA_030159115.1 Actinidia arguta var. hypoleuca | reverse complement strand
AGAATTTTATACGCTAGTGCTTGCGCAGGCTTGGTAGTTGGGGGTTAATTTGGTTTGTCTAGTCCGAGCTGCTCTAGAAAAGGAAGGTCTTGGTGCTTAATCTGGATTAGCTAGTCCGAGCTGCACAAGAAAAGCAAGGTCTTCCACAAAACAAATAAGAATGGGGAGCTGGTGCTTACTTGACAAAGCAGCTACCTCTGGCTCATACTTCTCCCCATTTTCTGTCACTGCAAAATTTAGGAAATAACTTAGAACTCAACACTCTGTATCCCCAGAAATATTAACACTCAAAAATGGTCCCCCAAAAGAATTACATGCATGACTACATCTACACTTCACTTTTGGAGGTACATTTGGTACATAAAGGATTCAAGATTAATTGAAAGTTGGAAAGAAGAGAGTAGACAATGAAACCTGATTCTGTTCATCGGTGTATTCTTCAAGCGAGGTTGCATTGCCCTGTTCCTCAATCATGGATGGATCTTGAGGGATTATGCTTAATCTGGATTGTACGTCAATCAAGGAAAATGTAGATGCCATGTACCAGAATCTGACTAGTTGGATTAATGATTTGGAATAGTGTGTGGATAAGACTGGATTTGCCTACCATTCCAGTCCTCATTCCTCCATGGAAAGTGCATGCAAGGCCTTGTAACACAAGCGGCATTTGTACATGCATTTGTGCATATCGGACCTGCATCCAGTAACAATGAACTCAATGCTCGTACCAATTAACTCAATACCATGAAACTTATTTTGGTGTTTGGTAAAGCAGTAGTGAATATAAAAAAGAGAAAATATTCAATTTTTTCAAATGAACGAGTTGAAGAACTATTGATTCAAACAACTTATGGTAGAGTTGATAATTCAGATCTTTTTTTGAAAGGGGGTTCATCGGGACCTCTCGGACGTTAGCCTTACCTTTAATTAGTATTAGTAAAGTGATGGCTGGCACCCAATGTGACATCCCACATTGAGTATGACAGTATGTATAGGAATTGTATATTGTATATATTGAACTACCAACCTACTACCAAGTACTTGGATGACTGGACAACTGTGGAGTTTTAAGAGGCGTTGGGACAAAACTCCGGAAGCAGAATTTAGGGCCTGTTTTGATTGATTGATTTGAAATCCTTGTTTTCACCTGTTCTCATCTGATGCATCTAATTTTCCTTTCTGTCGGGTCTATTTGTTTCCATCACCAAACAAGGCTTCACTTGGGATTACAAGATATCTGATATACACCTGCAAATTATGAAACTTCACAAACGGATAAAGGACATAGTAATCTCAAAAAAATCAGGACAAGGTGAGAATATAGTAAACAAAATATTTTTTATATATTTTTGTTTGTTACCTATATGGTAAAAAAATATTTTTACTTGTATTTTTTATTTATATATATTTATTTATTATTATATTTTTATTTTCATTTATTAACCATATGGACAAGTTGGAGAAGGTTGTTAGAGTTGCCGTGGTTCGATCGATCGTTCTCTCCATAAATCTTTTAAGTTTAAATTTGATTCCTAAATTTATAATTGTTTACTTTTACTTTAAAAATATTTTTTAAGATTGTAAATTGTCTCGTGTCCCTTGTCCTAGCCGTGTCTTACTCGTGTCTTGCATTAAAAAATGATAAAAATATAAGACACGTCAAGTGGCGCGTACATGTGTTTCATGCGTGTTCAAGGAGTGTTGGTGGTCTGATACAGATACGGAAATAATTTAAGTGTCTGTAAATCTACATAAACACTAATTGGATCAAATACCTGGTGGAGCAAAAATCAAGAAAACCAAAGAGAAGGAAAATTCAACGGAAGACAACCTATCCAAGCGGAAGCATAGCCATTCCATTGCACCAGCATTGTAAAACTTTGACCGAGAATGCCCATCTATCAGTATCATACTTGTCCCCGTGAATCTTGATTCCTGATCAAAGCTCCTAATCATAGCTGATCCTGAGATGGTTTTAGCAAAACGCTGTATAACTTGAGCTTTGGAAACTCTTACTAGTAGCGCTAGTTCTCATGCTGAAGGAATGTAACATTGCTGCAATTCATCAGAGTACCTAAAATTTGGAATGATACAATCAATCAAGTATCGGGTAAAATAAAATTAGGAAACTGTCAACTAATCCATATATTTTTATACTTCAACTATTTTCTTTTTATTTTCTAGATAATGTAAGAGCATAAAAAACTTGAACTTGAAGAATATATTGATCCCCGTTCAATTTATCATTTACTCTTGCCAAATGCGAATTTTTGCTTTCAATAACATGCAACACTGGTGAATAAAGCATATTGTACAGGATGCCCAGATTAGTGAGGTTGCTCTCCCCAGACTTCTGATGGCTCCCCGTACCACTATCTTCCTTGCTTATAGTTAAATCTTCTGAGACTGGTCCAGACACCCTAGAATCTAGTGCTAACAAAGCTTCCTGATGTGCACCCGCAAGTTCCATAAAGTCACTCCCTGAATTGAGAATGGCATTGTATTTCCCGGATTGAGTAATCCTTCCATCTTTCATGACCTAATGACAAAGTAGTCACGTTGTGTGAGTTGTGTGGAAATAAAAAGAAACGGAAGAAAAAAGACATGAATAGCTCACCAGGATAAGATCTGCCGACGGTAAGAACTCTACTTGATGAGTAACTTAAATCAATGTTTTTGAACCCAAAAGTCCTAGTAAACATTCCTGTGAAACAGTGCTTAGCAGTTAGCAGAATGCTTCAGTGGTTTACTCAAATAGCTATCTAAATAGAGCATAACAAAAAGAAAAGGACAAGCAATGCCAACGGAAATAAAAGCAGGATGAAAATTTATACAACAAGGAGATAAATTTCCATGAACATGTATTTTTATTTATTTATTTTGCTTGGTAATGTATTTTTAACTAAAAAAGTAAAATGTAATGAGATTGATGATCTCTCTCATGAACATGATCCGCGGACCAATTCTTTCAGCCAGTAATGAGATTGATGATCTCTCCACCTGTATGGATTTGCTTCGATTGGCAGGAAATTGTCAAGCGTCTATTGTAGATGAACGCAATCAGCACTGCCCTAGCCCTAGTTCTAGCTTGCTGCAACATAAAAAAATACTGCTGCGCCAAGCCCTCAACAAGCTTAGCAATGACAAAAGCAAAAACCAAAATGTAGCCTTCATTTTTCTTTCTGCGTCGATCAAAATATTGAACGAACGTGTCTATAAAGACGCATCTCCTCCAAATCTATGGCCAGGTCGGGATGGTGGTGGCGAATCTGACGTTTGCAGAAATCAAACCCTTCGCCAAAATACTTCGAGGATGAACTTTCGACAGTCTCGGAGAAATCCGACGAGGATTTAAATTCCTCAACAGCTAGCTTCCCAGCACGGTCCACTCTTCCCCTTAGATCCTCGACTAGAAGCCTTGCCTTTTCCAGACTGTCGGAGAACGTGTCCCTTTCTCCCTTGATTTTGGCGAACTCATCGCCGACCTGCTGTTCCTGAGCTCGCGCCTCGGCCAGCTACTGCTCCAGATCGGCAGACAACTTTCGAAGGCGAGAAACTTCAGTATCCAGAGAGGCAGCTCGCCCCTGTTGAAGGGATGCCTCCTCAATGGTCTCTCTGCTTTTCACTGTCAGGGAAGATCCGAACACAAGTGCCTGCTACAAACAAATTTAATCAGATCAAACCGAGCATATTTAACGATAAAACAATTAGAAGTTAGTATCAAAATAATACATGGCCGAGAGCTTGGAAAAATTTTGAGGCAGTCTGGTCCAGCGAGAGCTGCCCCACCTTCTCTTGATCCATAGGAGGGATTACCCCTCGAAGGATCTTCTCGGCCACGGAAGGGCTCCCCAGGATGGAAGCCCTCGGACCAAGAGCTATACCCAACGAGGGCGAGCTTCCCTCCCCGGGACCAAAAGAAGGGGCCCCAAGATGGTGTACTAGACCAGACTTCTTTTTTGGTTCGGGGATGGGGGCTTGCCCTTTGCCTTTGGAATCATCCCCGGACTTCGCCTTCTTGCTCGGTGAGGTGGGAGGTTCATCCACCGGGCGCTTCTCGTCAATAACCACCCCCTTTGCAGGAGGAGGAGCAGATTTTTTGGATGAACTCTCACCTCGGGATCTCTCCACCCGCTCGCCGAGCTTATTGAGGCTGATCCTCTTCGACATTGCTGCAAAAAAAGAAAAAAGGAGATATATATCAGATGAAAAAAATAATCAACAAAGGTGGTAAGGGTTTATACCATCGGATCTAAGCTCGGGGGATAGCTCGGAATCCGACCAGGATTCTGATGTCGAGACCGATCTCGATCTCAACGCTGAGCAAAATTCTAAGACAGGGTCTCGAATTTTTCCCCCCGACCATCTCAATAAGGTCAGGTCGGAAATATGAGGAGCAACCTTCCTCAGTTCCTTCCTAACAGTCCCTAGATATTCTATTGAGTCCTCTCGGGGCTGGCCATCTTGAAAGAGTTCACCACGGGAAGAGCGGGACTCACCCGCTTCACCCGACGTCGATGATGGTCGCGGATGATCGCCCTTTGTTCCTAATTCCGTAGGACCAGGCGAGCTAAAAACCTGACAAAAGGCCTTGCTTTTGAGAAGCATGGGGACCGTGTAGCGCCCACGTTCCGCCACCGACTGTGAAATTTGGTCATAGAATTCATGCTCGTACGACAGCAACGTGGGCAGCTCGTTGCAGCGTTTATCTGAAAAGAGACCCATGTTAATACCTACCTTATTAATCAATAAACCAAAATTGACAAAATAAAAACCGACTTGGAATTCTCCATGACCTCGGAATCCGTGGTACTCCCTCCCGAGGTTCTTCATCAAAAAGCTCCCAACTATCCCCGGAGGCGAAGAAGAATCTACTTTTCCACCCCTTCACGTTGCTGGGGTACCCTCCGAGGATAGTTCTCTTGTACCTCGCCTTGAAATATAACCATCCTTTGTCCAGCTTAGGATTATTATTAAGGAAAAAAATGTTCCTAAACTCG
>BRYE01000017.1:4126418-4131418 GCA_030159115.1 Actinidia arguta var. hypoleuca | reverse complement strand
CGGTGATATGCATGTATGGGCCAATATCAGACTGTATCGATCAATATTTACTAAAATATCCGCATTAGAGGGCCAAAATCCAGATATGTAATGGATGTAATGTATCGTCAATATTTGAAACCTTAATCACATTTGGCCTAAATGCAGCTTGGGCCACTGATTCGCTCTTTCTTGTCATATGTAATGCACCTAGGTTTCTTCATTGCATTAAACCCGACAATGAAAAGATCAGAACTTAAGTAATTTAAGTGAACCCGATTTAGTTCTATACGGTTTTTAACCACCATAGGTTGGGTTGTCGAACATGCTTTGATGTTATTGTCATTGCTATATCTTCTACTTATCTTATGTATTGATTTAGTTATAGAAGAGTGTTATAATCTGAAGCTCACTGGACAGGGTTAAACATTGAGCATATTAGTGTGTGTTGACTGTTAATCTTGTGAATTTCGTTTAGGCATCATCACCAGGACAACAAGAGCGCATGGCTTTCCAATCCTCACATGTTGCAGGGTCAGCTAATTTGACGCAGGCTGAGCGACAGTACTAGTGGCATGCTTTTAAATCCCGGCTGCAGCAGAAGCATCAACCTTAGCCTTCCGACCCCACCGGTTCCTTCAAGTATATCACTTTCAATATCCAACATAACCGGTGAGAGTAGCGTTGCTGATTATCAGGATTGTGGTTAATCTCCGATGTTTCTGACGGGCGAATCACTGTGGGACTCGAGTTTGGAAATCGGTTGCCCACAGGCAAGGGACAAAGCAAAGATGAGATATAACGAAAAGAAGAAAACACAAATGTATGTGGTTCAATCTTCTAGAGCACATCTAAAGTACCTCTGTGGTTTTTTGACATAATTTACGGCTCTTTATTCTGCTTTTAGTTTTGGATGGGGGAAGGTTTTGGAAAGTGTTTTCAAGTAAATAGGCCACCCAAATTAGAGCATCAATCAGATGGCCGCTGATGCCTTATTGATGCATTTGGAAAGTTACTTTTCTGTTTTAAATTACTTTTCTTAATATATATCAGAAGTTCAGATTTTGGATAAGTTACCAAAAACTACTTGGTAGTTAAATATTAGGTTCATTTTCTTAGATATCGAAGCCTGAAGTTATTTTTCATAGAAATCGCCATGATGTCTCTATTGCTTTGAATGTGATTCGGCCTCTACCTAACTGCTTTTTCATGTTTATGGTCGGTAGGTTTGGAAAACAAATAAGATATGCTTCCTGTATGCAGAACCGACACTAGAAAGCGCGTGAAAGGTAGATTTGTGGAGGCTGGTGAAGCATATGACTATGATCCTCTTGTAACAACCAACATGTGAGCCAGATCAACAGTTCTCTGCCCCTTGCCTTGCAGATTAAGGCCTGATTCAAAAAGGTATGCTCCCAGAATGCTAGGTTTCAAGAAGTTCCACAGCATGGTAGGATTTGCGAATTTAGATGCAGACAATGTAATCTAGAGGCTACTCCACTTATTTAGAAGTGTTAGTTCCACATTGCTTACTTAAGCCATCAATACTCAATATATATAATATAGAGGCTACCTCACTTATTGCCAATTAGTTTTAGGTTGGACCTCTCGATCGTCTCTAACAGCTACGTCTTCAGTGTTTCTTTGCAACATATATCACTTCTGTATCTTGATTGTCTTCACAGTTCTGAACCATTCTTTCCTGGTTTCAGAAAGCAATTCTTCAACACACCTTGAAGCTTCATCCTTCAACAGGTTACTCATCTTCACCCCCACCCACAAACGCACATATATTTTATATTATGTATACGTGGTACGATTTAACTTACTCTCTCTATATAAATCACAATTCATCTATGCAATGGCAGATCTCATTTCTGGGTAGCCTCTTGGATCGACTGAGTGATGACCGATGGAGCGAACCCATCACATCTGTAACGAAGTCTTCACATCCCGGTCAATCATTCTGTTTAGCAATGAAATGTAGGTTCTCACAGGTAATGAATGAATTGCACATATCTTTTAATGTTGCACGACTTTGTCTCGATGCCAAGCATGCCACCGGTGTTCTAACGAGCTCAATTTTCGTTTCACGACTTACTGTACGGTTTCTTATTCTTTTCTCCATTCCTGGAATTGCCAAGGGATTTCTGTACAAATTTACGCCCGGCAAAGGACTTCGCGATGGCAGCTTGTTGTTTCGAAGTCCTCTTTTGCTTTGCCTCTCTATAAGTTGATACTTGTCTTGCTTCCGCCATCAGCTCCATCAATCTTGCACAAGGCATTGTCCTCATTGCAAGTCAATTTTGGTTATTTACAGCGTTGACTAATTTCTTTTTCCTCGAAACAATACTTCAACGGATTCCATTGTTGGGAGATGAAGGAAAAAAACTCCTTCCTGCTTCGATTAATTTATAATACAGTTCCTCTGCACTTGTCAATCTATCGTATCTCATCTACTATGATGCACTTTTTATTTGTGTTTCGGTTAAGAACCTTTCCCCTTTTTGTCATCCTCTATTTTTATATTGATGCTAGCAAAGAAGAAGGTTGGGCTTTATTTTCCTTTAAAGAGACCTTGAAACTTGTGTTCATGTCCTTCATAAAATATGTAAAACATACAAACCGAAATTTACAAACATTCGTATGAATCACTAAAGATTTTACCAAATCAAAAGCAATTTTGACACTTATTTGGAATGCATCATGCTACATTGCTAGTTTGGGAGGTTTTTTGTTTCTTAACTTTTTTGCTGAGGCATTCAACTATGACCCCGTTTTACGCTGTTATCTTGGATGTTATACACATATATGCACTTTGTACACGTTAATGTGCATTTTTATAACCTTTTTTCCTGAACGAATTAAATGCTATTTCCCTCATAATGCCATGTATAGTTATATACCTAGACCATGTATGTTAAGAGGAGGCAAGTTTAGGGGTGATAAACGAACTAAGCACCTAGTCTCCATCAGGTCTTAGGCATATGGATGTTCTAGTTTATGAGAGTGTTTTCAAAAGAAAGCTTAAAGTTACCTTATATGATATATCCTACATTGGAAAACGAGAAGAAAAGGAAATGATATTTAAGTGCCAACCAATGGACTTAGTTTGCCGTAAAGTATGTGTTTGGCACACTTGGCACTTGGACCCATTGCACGTGAGCAGAATTCACGTCCATTTGAACAGACAATATTTAAAGGCACTCAAAAGCATTCTTCGTGGATTCAATTTACAGGAGAAATGGAAATCTTTATTCTTGGTGGATCAGAAAAATCTTCGTTCTGAATTCGTTTGTGCAAACACAGTCAAATACCAGATTAGATTTTAGGCTTCGTTCTATCTTAAAGTGATTCGCTGTCAACCAGTGCACACCAAAAGTATCAGAATTGGCGAGGGCCAGGTGAATAAGGTGTTTAAGGAAGCGACGATTGCAACACGCCTTGAAGCATTCTACCATCTTCTTCTTCCATTCAGAATTCTGCACCAACACAGTTGTGCTTGGGTCACAATCGAGGTTCAGAAAGACGAGTCTGCAGTATCATATCTGTAATTGGTCGATTTACTTTTCACAAAAGAATTAGAAGAACTAAATCTGCAACCCGGGGGCAAAATGGAAAAGGACAAATAAATGAGATATCAACAAAACTTTTGGAGAATGATATGTACCTGTTTTTGCAGTGAAATTGAAGCATGTTATGGAAGTACTTGTCTTTTGTTGATAGATCACTAAATTTACAAGGCCATGAGCTACTAGTTTTCAACTGGGCTTGCAATAATCCAAAGAATTAATTTCTGATACTAGTTTTAATATGTAGCAGAGTTATCATATCATTATAGTTATGAACTGCCAAATATGTAGCTTATGGAAACAAGATATAGGCATTTATTGGGAGTTCCATGATCTGTGTTTGGAAAGTTTAACTCATCCACTGGTTTTGTGTCCATCCCAACATTCCATTTTATTATCACCTGATTGGAGGATTATTTGGAGGTAGATTTTAACACTCCAACATATGTGAGAATTTTATATACATGTGTGTGTGTGTGTGTGTGTGTGTGTGTGTGTGTGTGTGTGTGTGTAAAGTTATTCATTTTTGCTTAATAATCTAACCATTGACACCCAAACTGAATTATATTTTTCTCTGGTTTTTGTAATTTAGAAAACACTAAGTTAACATAATCATTTCTCTGGTTTTAATGATTTGAACAACACAAACATATTTATAAAGAAGAATTATTTCCACTTCATTACAACTAACTGATAACTACTATCTGATAACTACATCAAGATCCTATACTAATTCTTAAAACAAAAGACTCCACTTGTAAATTCATACATCATTAATACAAGTATATCTCTTCTTATGTTTTCTCAAACCTTTAATCTCCCAGAACCCTGAATTCGAGATATATTACATGTAATCAAAGTCTGCAATACCCATTTCAACGATCTTCCATAACCACTAAATATCACAAACACTACACCAATTTGGTTAAAAGAAACTCTATGGTCTCATAATTTGGACCTAGAAAACTTCCTAGAAATTCAAAATGATTGTGTTAAATTCAAGTGAATATTTGAATTTCACAATACCAATTAAATCTGAACCATTCATTTTGAATTATGAAAATTTTTTTCAGTCCAAATTCCAGGAATTGTTTGGCTAACTAGAACCACCCACCACCCAAAAATAAAAACTCAAAAGAAACAGAAAAGGCATTTTCAATGTTCTTGAGCACTCTGTTTGGGCATCTGAATTGCACCGGCCTCTCTCTCCTGTGGTCACAATGGTTGGAAGTAGCTCTTCGGTTGAAGTTCCAATGAGGTGCCGCTGCATGAGGACATGATATTAGCTGCAGAGCAAGCACCAAATGCGTCTTTGTGTCAAGAAATTGGCTCCATGGACCCATTTGTCACATTTTCTGCATAGAAACACCTCGTCGGCTTGGCAGTATACTGAGCGGAAACAGCGTCTTTAGGGGCCTAGAGATAGATAGTTTGTATGACCTAGAATTA
>BRYE01000017.1:4108918-4118918 GCA_030159115.1 Actinidia arguta var. hypoleuca | reverse complement strand
CAAAAATCTGTGTTGTCAAAGGATTCCACTTGTGTGGTTGAGACTTTGGAAGATTCAGGTCTTTGTACTGCCACCTAATTTGCCAATTCTTGAATTAAGAATACATAATAGAGGTGCACTGGACTTGGTCAAAATGGATTTGGTTTGGTGATGATTGAGTTTTAGACTTTTTACAAGGGTGTGTTTGAAAAGAAAATAAAAACAACTGGTTGCATTTCTAAAAAATGGGACTAGTTTTTAAAAGTTCTAATATTTAAGAAATATAATATTTCAACCGTCTTTGAAATTAGTTTTATGTCCTTCTTTATTCTCGTCTCTCTGGTCATTTTTTCTTTTTCTGATCACCACCTTCAAAATATATGTTATTAATTCTTTTTCTCTTTTTCTGCTTAGGTATTTTGAAAATATATTTAATATTAAAAATGTTATTTATTCTTGTTTTGTTTGCCAAAAAATATGAAGAAAAAAAAAACATACATTTCTTTTTTGGCAATAAATCACGTCTACAAAACAAGAAATCTTTTTTCCTCCTATTTTCTTTAAACAAGTAATATGGAAACTGATGTTGTATAGGACCAAAATAACGAAATAGGAAAAGTAAGGGTAAAAATTAAAATACCACGACTTCGCCAGAAGTTTCCGATAATATGTATCTCCCCTAAATTTGTTTTATTGGACGGTTAAGACACACATTTAGAGTTGTTTGATAACTCAATTCAACAATTAAAACTAAATATATTAAGTAAAATTGAATGAAATTGTTTGATAAAAAATTAATATTGTGCATCACTTAATAATTTAAGTGTCTTTTAAATGTAAGTTAATTTTTAAAAAAAAAATTAAGTAGCAAGATGACTAATTAAGTTAGACTGAATTTGTAAATGTGTGTGCATAGCCATTGATATGCACAAATATAACTCCGTGACCGCCACCATGTCCCCCACACCACCTCCTCCACCACCACTATTGTAAGATCCCAAAATTTTAAAATATCTAATTAAGTATATTAGATATATAAAATCGACAAGATAAATATCAAATAGGTAAAATATATATAATTTATGTGAAATTAATGTATGTTATGTTTCAAGTATTAAGTATAGTTTTTAAAATTTTTTTACGTAAACATAAATTTGTACATGAAAAGATTTTATGTTAAAGTTTAACAAAAAAATGAACACGTGTCAAATATGCAAGACATAACTATGTGGGATAATAAGGACCAAATGATGGTGTGACTCACTATAGTGAGCCACCACAAGCCATTAGTTACTTTATAGTGGCTTGCACTATAAGTCATTAGGTGACCCATGCCTCAAGTACACAACTCATGCCACAAAGACACAAGCTCATGTCTAGTGAGTGCTAGAACCTGCACAAGAAAAAGGAAAGAGAAAGAAAGAAGAAAAGGAAAAGAGAAAGAGAGAAAGAGCTGCTGAGAGAGTGAGAGAGAGAAAGAAGAAGATAAAAAAGAAGGAAAAATTCAGAAGTGAAAGAGGAAAGGAAGGAAAAAAGAGTGGGATAGAAGAAATGAAGAACATGAGATATGATTTAGTTTCACAAAGTAATCTCACGGATTTTTCTTATTTCTTTATGTATTTTCGGTTTAAGAAGAATGTTCTAAAATTGAGTGTTATACTCTATCTTAGTTAAAATTAAGAAATACATTGAAAATACGGCACGAGGATGCTATTTTAGGATCAAGTGTCAAACCAAAATTATGCCTTTTTTTATTTTAAAATCATAGTTAGTATTTTGGCCAAAAATTCTTCATACGAAAATATTTTGAGTTGATTCAAGTGCCGTAAAATAGATTCTTCAAATATCTACAACTTTGTTTCAGATAGCATTTTTTTAATTGAAATGTTAGGATGCCCCAAACAAGCTTGAAAGTTAGGACATAAAAATAGAGTATATAGTTTTTTTCATATGGACCAGTCAGACTTTTTTTCAACCGGTAGAGAAATTATGAGTTAGGTACTAACCTTGGATGAACTGGTCGAGCATGTACCTGACCGATCGAAGCTTTACATACCCCAACTTTTGCCAAGTGACCCTCCAGTTGTTAAAATAGTTTTCTGTTATTAGACTTATTTTCATTAAAAATATTTAAGTAAAAGTCATAAACTTTACATTTTCTTTTACTGTAAGTTTACAATGTAAATAAGAAAATACTCTCATTTGAATTTAATAGAAAATACAAGAAAGTATAATTCCCACTAAATCAAAAATTAAAATTTTTGGCAATTGTTTAAGAATCATAAACCTGACTTACGGATTTCGGTAATCAGAAAGGTATTCGGCATTAGCCGGCACATCTCGACTTACGGATATGTGTGAAATTATGTATAAACCCGACTAAGGACGGAAGGTCATAGTGCAAAATATATATTTTAAGAATCACATTGATCATTATACGCATGGTCAAATGACAAGTTTTAGCATGAACTATGATATATGATACCCGACTAAGGACATACACAAGTATTCGCATGAATTTGCAATATTTTGTTTCGAAATATCAAAAGTTTTGATTACGCTACAATATGATATGTTAAACGCATTTACAATGGCATTTTCATGTTTTAGAGATTATGGTTATACGCTAAGCAATCATACTTAAGAACATTATTTCTTACAATATTTTAGAAAACAAAGGCAAACAAGTGAAGTAGAGTGATAGAACCACATTTTGAAGTACATGTTGAATAATGTAAATTTTAAGATAGATTATGTCTTGATATGTAATATGAACAATGCATTTGATGTTGTCTAGCCCATACCAGAATGTCCGAGGCCCTTTGAACAAGTAGGTATGAATGATATGATAGGTACCGTCTCTCTACCGATACGGGCATGTATTTCTAATGAATGGATTTAGTACTGATTTTATATTGGCTCCAAAAATAAATATATACATTTTGCTTCAGCACATGAAAAGAAAATAAATTTTTAAAGAAAAAAGACCACGAAAATGGCGTGACGTAATTCGGCGCCACGTGGGCGTCAGAAGGTCGTCACAACTATCACTATCGCCACCACTAACACCACCATAGCTGCCACTACCCCCACCCCCACTGTCTCTCGCACCATTGCCACTGCCACAAACAACCCACCCCCATTATACCATTTCAGCATGCTCCACCTCCACTACTCTCCAAGCCATTACCATTCTACCGTTGCAGTCACCGCTGCTATACCACCACCACTACCCAACCACCACCACCACCATTTCTCTACTACCAATCCCACAATCACAACCACCATTTGAACACCACCACTACTACCGCTGTCTCCATGGCACCCTTCACCACCACCACCACCATCCCTCCACCTACCAATACAACAACCACCACTGCCACCACCACCAGTAACACCACCCTTTACCTCTAATTCCATCAACACACTACCACCTACCTTCCATTCCTACAACCACCATTCATCTCCACTATCATCCCTCATATACTAATACCACCACCACCACCACCACCCTTTTTCACCTTTATTAATTCGACCACAACCTCCATACCTACACCGCAGCACCCCCTCAACCACCACAAAAATCATCATCACTTTGCTACCGCCATCGCCACCACCACCACATCACTATCACAAAATTACCACCAAGCCACCATAACTTTTTTTATAAATAGAAAGAGAAAATTAGAAAAAAGTATATTTTGTTGAATATATAAATTATATTAAAATTTAACTTGTTGAATGTTTTAATCAGTTTCAATTTAGTACTTATATTTTTACTAAATAACTTTTTTAACTTAAAATATTCAACATTTAATTTTCAATTTTCAACATTCAGTTTTATCAAACAATACCGAAGTGATAAAATTAGGACTTCAATACACATTTTATATATTTTAATACATTTTTTACGAGTATTAATACACTTTTTATGAATTAACCACGGCTCATTAAGCGGTGGTAAACATTTTTCTTAGTAAATAAATACTTTGAAACTATGATAAAAACTTAATTTTCATTCGTATTTGCCAGAAACCTTGATTCCCATTATCATTGTTTTCATTTCTTAAACAAAAAAGATAAGAACAATGCACTTGCGAGTATGCTTTGTACAAAATGCATATGTAGTAAAATTCTTCCTAAAAATACAAAAATGGAAATAGACAAGTTGAGCCATGGGTTTTGAGTTTAGAAAATTAAAATTTGCTAATTTTATGCTTTTTCAATTCCTTTTGGCGTGAAGAGTCTCAAATATAAGAATTTCTATTTAAGTTAAAAATAAATCACTAAAGACAAAGAGAAAATCTATTTTTGCTTAACAAATTACATAAACTTTTTGTTTAAGAGGAATTTTGTTTCAAATTTGAATAAATTTTTAAATTTTCAGATTGCTCTCGCTATGTGAAATCGAGAAAATATAAAAATTATATTCAGTCGGTTAGAAAATATCACCAAAAATAAAATAAAATATAAAAAAAATATATAGGTCAAATTTGGCCATTATTTTTTATTTTATTTTCAAAGGCATAAAGAAACAAATAGACTGACTAGACTTTCCATTCAACGCTATAGACTTAGATTAGGCCTTCCGCCGACATCTTGGTCGACTTTCGTGGGATGAGGCCCACGTTAATGAGGCCACTTAATGGACCTCATATTGGGCTGCAGTATACTGGTATTACGGGCCTATTCTAAAAGGCCCAAGCCCAGGAACAAGAAGGGAACAACGCAGATCCAAAATCTAAAGGGGAAATTTCATTTTTCGTTGCTCTAAGTTTAGGCAAGGATTCACTTTGGTCTCCTCTCTAGTTTTAATTTGAACAATTAGAATCATGCAGTTTCTAATTAATTTAAATGTTTAAGGAAAATGCCAAAACAAAATATACAATTACCATTAGAATTTTTAATGAATTTGAATAGAGGGACCATATTGCAAATGTTTAAAAATTATAAAGTTATAATTGTTAAATTAAAATTGAAGGGACCAAAGTAAACTTTTTCTGAACTATAGGAACGAATAATAAAGTTTACTCAAATCTTAAACACGTACTTAAATCAGCAATTTCACAAGAGAAAATGATCCATTTCGAGATAAACATGTCGCCAATAGATTGTTTATGATCGCCACTCAGTTGTCCACGCCGCCCTACGTCACCTATGATCTCTACCCAATAGTTTATGTCTTCAATTACTATCACTCGATTATTCATGTCACCAATGTTTTCAGGCCGAAGTACATGCGACCTCTATTTGGTCTCTCTCAGTCACCATCTTTTGCAATTATGCCACATCTTCTCACACAATTGAATCCTACAATTGAGCCACAATCACCTCACTCGGTTGAGAGATCATCCACCTATAAAATCCGCTCTCCTATATTAAAAAAATGGTAAGATCTATTGTGCATTTGTCTAGACCTTTCTATATTCAAGGTTCTAACTTCTCCCTTAAGATCTAATTGTTGTGCTCAAAACGAATAACCGATCACACACACACAAAAGACAATAAAGATTTACGTGGTTCGGCCAACAATACCTACGTCCATAGAGAGAAAACAATAATCCACTATACTGAACGAATGGATTACACTGGAGGAGACTCACCTCTAAGCTCACCCTCTCTCACAATCTCTCTCTGTCTTGCCTCTCAATCTCACCTCACAGCACTCTGCTCTCAGCCCCAAGCAACACACACAGATAGAAATCTAAGCACCCTGTCCTCCCTTTTATAGACCAAGGGAAGGAGGTGGTAGACTTACAAATAGATATCTAATTGTTATCATAATCTAACTAGGAAATATAAAAGATAAACACTCTCAAGAGTTCTAGATAACTCGATAGTTTCAATCTCACATGGACACTCCATGTGAGCCCCAACCGGACTTGGGCTTGGCTACTGGACTTGGATTCATCCAAGTGGCCTTGAACTCATCCAGATGGGCTGGACTCAACACTAATCGCCATGCCGGGGGGTTTTGAGCGGCTTTATCCCGCCCGATAACGTTTACTTGTTGGTGCCCGAAGTTAAAACTCAAGTAATTATGACTATTGGTTGCTCAACAATATTGTATGATATTTTTGTTATAAATAATAATATATTTGGTAAATAAAACTAAGATTATTATTTAATCCAAACCAAGGGTAACTTCGTCTATAAAACCTGAGAAAATTCAGAAAAAAAGCATGTCGTCATATATTGTAAAGTGCACATCATTTAGCTTCTAATAGCTCCCACAAATTGTATGTTTTGGAATTTATTCATGATTTTCTGGCCTGTCATTTCACCATTAGCTTAAATCCTAGATATTCTATAACAAAAGAGAAGGTCTTTTCTTTTTCTTTTTTTTTCATAATTCACGTGCTAGACAACAAACATTTTCGTAAATTGCACAAGTTGCTAAGAGCATTTATATCAGCCTCACTAAATTTGAGTCAAATTATAACTTAAAAACTATAAATTCTATTTTAGCTAGTTATTTTTTTTTACAATAACTCCAACAACTTCTCTATGCTAATTATATTCCATTAGAATATTTTTTTAATTTTTATTGACTAAATTAGCCATAAGTGATTTATAAGCAACTTGATGTGGATGCTCTAATTGCCACTATTCAAGTAGCTTGGGATTGATTCAAGCAACAACAGTACAATTCTGGCAGCAAATGGTGGTCGGTTTGGGCAGAGCCAGCACTGGGTTAAGGCTGTTTTAAGCCCCATATTTTAGTAAATATTAGGGGCTCCCACCTAGATTTATTTATTATATTAAATATAAATTTTGACAAAAAAATAAGGCATCAAATTTATATTTACATTTTTAAGTTTTAAATCTAACTAGGTCAAATCCTTAATGTCGAGCTCAAAAAACAAATCTATTTTACTAGTCGTGGTTCCAAATCAATTGATTTTAGTCTCCTCTCTTCAAAATTAGAGATATTACTTTTGAGATTTTCAATACCCTTTCTCAATTTCTATCTATTCCCTAAACTTAAACGATTTGGTATTTTTTTTCTCTCTCTCAAACACACTTACCGATATGTCTTTGCTAAAAATTCCAAAACGGTAATGTTTAATGATAATATTTTTGGTATTATATATAATTTTAAGTTTTATTTGGTAATTAACATTACCAATTTGTATAAACATTATTATTATATATATTATTGTAGATGACCTTTTTGGGAAGAGGTCTATGGGAGCTCCATTAATTTTATTTTTAAACAAGCATAAAATTAATTAAATCTCATTTTAAATGAAAAAGATATTAATGATATCTTAGTATAGTTTATTTGACATCCATTTTAAAACTAATGTAAAATAATTATCATTTCAATAAAAAAATATTTTAATAATATCTTAATATAGTTTGTCCAATTGAAAAGTATTTGAATATATATCATACCATAGTTATTAATTTTTTGAACAATATTTAAAAAGTTTTTTAAAAAAATATTATTAACATCTCATTAAAGTTATTTATTTTAAACATAATATTGATAATTTTTCAATATATGCACAAAAAATACTTTTTTTCTTCTTCTCATCACTACTGTTTGAATTAATTAATGTGATTTTATATTTTTTATCTGTTCATAACATATGTTTTTGCTAGTATATATTTACTTCAAATACAATTTTTTTACTATTAAATAGACAGAGTTATATACATTCCATTATATTTATATTTCTACTATAATTTTTCTCAAATTTTCACTTCGTATTTTTACTATTCAATAGGCAGAGTTCTATAAAAATTTCTCAAATCTTCCCAGCCAATCCCTAGTCAAAAAGCCTTAACAGGACTCTTTGTAGTGTATAGGCAACCTAAGAGGATGTCGAAGTAGCGCATATGTTAAATCTAGTGAGATTTACCACCTCACAATTGATGCCGTCTATGAGAAACTCTTATACTTTTAGTTGACCTGATTTACTCACGCTACTTCATCTTGTTAGGAAATAGAGGTTCGATGGATTTAGATCCGCAAAGTCCCCTTCCAGTGAATGGCGAGCAGGGAAGAGAGAAGGACCCCAATCATTCAATCAACGATGGGGGAAGGAGTAATTGAAAGCGTAGTTGCTCCTCAGTGGATATGGATGGGTTTGACAGCCCGACTTGTCGATAGGAAGCTAGGTCGTTGGCGCTTGCCCTAAAGGACTAGATGGATTTTAGGAACACGATCATTGTTGCAATGGGCCTTGAGATCCTTCGTCTAAAAGCACAACTCAAGAAGGCCAACCAAGGTAGGAGACCTCATGGGAAGTGCACTCTGGAGGCCCGTTGGGGCCGCTTGCCTAGGCAAAGCTAGCATTGGTCTGCAAGGGAGGGGACTCTTGTTCGTCCTAGAGAAAGAGGCTCTCGTGTTCGGTAGGAGGATGGAAGATCCTATTCAGTACGAGATGAGGAATACTCTTGTTTGCTCTGTGAAGGAGCATAGTGTGGCCAAGAGTACAACACACACACACCGGACTGTTCTAGAAGAGCAGTTCGGTCGGGAGTCGAAGAGGACTAAGACAATTAGTCATGAGTCTTTCTCCTATACTCGACTGGCCGGTCTGAGAAAGCTCTTGGACCAGAGGCCTAGAGAACAGACTTAGTACCCAGGTGATAAGCAACTACGATTCAAGGAGAGGAACCTCATAAAGAGGCTATTTCTCTCCCCATTTTCTTTGGTTGTAGTAGAGGCAGAATCGTCGAAGAAATTCTCCATGCCTATGTTTAACTTATATGATAGGAGGCTTATCATCTAAGCTTTAAGACATTACCAACAGATGATGATCCAGTAGCAAAGCAACGACTCACTCATGTGCAAGGTTTTCCCATCTAACCTTAGCGAGATTGGGCTGTGTTGGTAGGACAAATGAATTGTCAAATCTATCTGCAATTGGAGGTAACTCTCCGAGATCTTCGCAGTTAGGTTTGCCACCAATGCGAGAATCCCTAAGGAGGTGGACTCGCTTCTTGACTTGAAGAAGGAGAGCCAAAAGTTGCTAAGAGACTACTCCCAGAGGTATTGAGAGACCTTCAATGAAATTAAAGATTTCATTGAGAAGCTAACGGTGCCTAGCTTAAACCACAGTCTAGATCTGGATATCTTGTTCCACTAGTCCTTCACATTGGCTCTGGCGATCAACACGAAGGAGTTGATACTGGGGATCGAGCAATATGCTCGGTTGGAAGAGGACATGGCTAAGTTCCACACTAGGTAGTCTTCCCCTAGACATGGATAGAAAAAGGAGGGTCAAACAAGAGAAGAGCAAGGCAAGAGGCCTAGATATGGAGAGCCGATGAGGAAGGCATTGAAGTATTTAACATCGTGTTTAAGGAGCCTATATTCAGACTCCTCCCTAAGATCATAGACAAGTCGTTACTTCTCTTGTCCAGAACCAATGGGTGGAGATTCAGCGAAGAAGAACCTATCAGTGCTCGTACCATCGAGAGAAAGGGCAAATAACTTAGAATTGCAAGGCCTTAAAGCAACATTTGGAGGATCTCGTTAAAGTCGGACATCTGAAGGAATACGTCATTGAGGAGAGGACTAGGTAAGAGGACTACAAGGAAGTTTGGTTGAAAGGTAGGGTAGAGAGACAAGCAATCACAGAGGGAGATGGACCTAGGGGGTCAGCAACATCATCCATGGTTATGCAAATCCCGATGGCTAGAATGAGCTCAGGTACAAGTGATGGAGGACCTGAGCTGCAAAGAGGTGCCCAGACCTTGGAGTACCGCCCATCTTAGGATTTTTTTTTATTAACTTTGTGTAGTTAGCACATTTTTAGTCTAATAATTTTTTTTTTTGTTAAATTATGTTTTACATTAACCGTATATCATAATTGCAACTTAGAAACTCGTCCTAGAGGCCAAACTTTTAGGGGGTGCTTGGATATTTTTCTAAATGGATACACCTAGAAATAGATTGAGCTTTTAAAGCTCGACTAGACCTTTTTAGATGGGTTAAGGGCATGGCCCTGGATGCTCTAGATTCATGGCAAAAGGCAAAAACTCTTGGGAGCACTAGGGAATTTTT
>BRYE01000017.1:4098918-4101418 GCA_030159115.1 Actinidia arguta var. hypoleuca | reverse complement strand
TTTTGCACTACATAAAACATATTTATGTAGCGCACTCAATTTTTAATTCAATTGTAAGTAGTTTTGAACAACTAATTACATAATATTAATCTCCACATGAAAGTGTATCCATAGTCAATTGGACCCACCAAAAAGGTGTATGGGTCTCACTTTAATTAAGCTTTAAAGTTGGGCAAAACTATGGGTTAAAAACATATTTTTCCAACATGGATTTGGGCCAAGGATGTGCGAGTATGGATTTGGGCTTGGGAGTTCGACTTCTATGCTTTACCGAGCTAAGGAGGGCTTCTTTGGTTGTTGGGTTAGACTAAGCTTGGTGGGATGCTTGGTGTTTGGGCCTGACGTGTTCTACGCACCTTGGTTGGGCCCAACTATATGGGTGAGTTCGATAACTCAATCATGGGCAAATTGAGCGAATCTCGTAGTCCAATTACGAAGAGTTCCCTAACTCGGGAGTTTCGTAGTTTGGCCAAAGGCGAACTCAATGGGTTGAGTTCAGTAGTCGTGATTTATGGGCTTTGGGATTGTTCGGTTACCGACTTGAGCAGGTCTTGTTCTGTTCGATCTTGGGGGAATTGGGATCTTCGTGTTCGATTTAGCCGATTTGATTTTGGACCTTGGCAACATTGTCTGTGTCGCTAAGGCATTTCGGCAATCGTGCCTAAGGTGATGGGTAGTTCGGCAGTCACGCTTGAGGTGTTGGGTAGCTCAACTGAAGGCATTTGGTAGCTACGCGTTTGACAATTCTACTTGTCAGGCACCTCGGTTACTCATGGGCATGTCAGGGATTGTCAAGTCTGGCATGGTCATGTTCGGGAGTTTGCTCGTTCCTGTATTCCTTTGGGCTGATATTTTGATTCAATCAAGGCAAATTAGATCAGGGGTAGACGCGTGCAAGTGAGATCGAATTAGAATGGAAATGGATGGCTATTTAAGTCTTATACATTGTCATTTCCCAATTCCTGGATAAAAGCAAGAGATGGGACCAATTGTACAGGGCCAAAATAGACTTGGTTTGTACTAACTGATTCAGGATCCACTATTAGGCCTTACTTGTTCAATGAAGACTCGTTGTTGATCTAAATAGGTCCATCCATGAGGTTTGGCCCAAGATGGATGTCCGTGTACGATGCCCAAAAAGTGTGGAGTTGGGGCGGTCATCTTGGAAGTCGGCAGGAAGAGGCAAACTCCGTGAGGAGTCCTCTCCAACTACGGAAGATATACCTCCTAGTTGGATAAGGAGTCATGCTAGTAGAGATTGATACGAATTGAGGAAGTCGAGTTCGCCTAGGACTCAATGAGTTGGCCTATAAATAGGAGGGCTCACAGGTCCTCTAGTAGGCAATAAAACCCTAACTCTCTAGTTCTCTTATTTTCTCCTTTTTCGTGTTCTTACTCTCCCACTAGAGGGTCTTCCCGGCCACCCTTGGCTATCGATACTCTACTGATGCACACTTACCAATGCTCTAGTGTGAAGGTAACCTAGGAGGAAGAGAACGACAGAGTAGTGCATATGTTAGATCTGGTGAGATTTAGTACCTCACATGTGCAATTTCAAATGATATTTAAATTTGATGCACAAATTCGCTAATTACACAAGAAAAGAAAAACTCATATGAAGTATGGATGTTCAAAAAATCAGTTGTCAGCTCGGCATCACCCTAGCAGCAGCACAGAAATGATAAGTCGGGCCACTAGAGCTATTTTTGAAAAATAGTTCTCCGACAATCAAGTTAGATGACCAGAGTAAACGTATGTAGAGAGAGAAAGTGTATATATGTTTTTCTAACACAAAATCGTGTACCTTTGTGAGAATAACAATTCTCCTCTTATAGTCCAGCTCGACGTGCACTCATGCACGCTATCCGTTGTGTTAGTGAGTAGGCAACTGACTCGGCTATGCCCCTATGGCCTGACTGGTAGCCCATCATCATTTGGACGACATCTTTACTCGGATATGGGGGCCTTCAGAAGAGACTTTGACGTGTAAGAACCTTCTGTCTCCTGATATCCCTTGGTAATTCTGCCTGTCGTTGTCCTTCGTCCGAGCTTTAGCGCAGTTAATACTCCGAGTCTGCCAGGTAACGACAGTTCGAAAATAGCGATATCTTTAGCTCGGACAGTAACCGTCTGTGGTAGCATCTGCATCGAGCTCCGGTGCGTAGAACCTTCGAGCTAACTCTTCAGCAAAAGTTTTGCGGATGTCTCCATCCTAGCGTGGCCAGATTCTACCCTTGTATGTTTTATCCCCTTATAATTTGTTACAATTAAAACTATATGATTTAACCGGTTAACATAATCATCAAATCCTTAGATGTTTCTCATAATTTTTTTTAAAAAAAAATATACCCTAATTTTTTTTTTAATTACTCTCCGCTCCTCTTCTCTTTCCGCAACTTCCAAACACGCCTTTTTGTGTTCAGCGACAAACAGAGCCGGTAGTTACAGACGTCGCTCTATCGACTTTTTATAACACACACCCCTCCCTCTCTCAGACATA
>BRYE01000017.1:4031418-4036418 GCA_030159115.1 Actinidia arguta var. hypoleuca | reverse complement strand
CGTATACGATGTTATGCCCTGTTTGGATATTCATAATTACTTTTCCTTCCCTTTACGTTTGGGAATCCATGATAAATAGGATACAACTGTACAATTTAATCCACCTATATCATCGTATTAGTGATGGGTGATTATGTGATGCGTATATAAGAATAGAATATTTGATTAGAATTAATTTTTAAATGTAGATTGATTTTATTTTTTATTTATTTATTTAGCAGTTATTACAATCATGAAACGATTGCCAGCAATTTTATTCTTTTAAAAACTTAAATAACTTGAAAAGTTTTTTAATATAAAAAAATATGAGTCAACTTTATAATTATACCTAAGATTCTACTAAATAAAGTGTTGTCTTTTAATAATAGTACATATAAGAGATATAAGAGGAGTTTGAAAAAAAATTGTATCGTATTTTATGTTTGGGTGAATTTTAGATTAGAACTCTCTTGCATTTTCTCAGTTTCTGCCTTTTGTCCTTTTGGATATTCAAATAAGTTACTTCAAAAACGTCAAACCGAAATAAAGAAGTATGTGTGTGTTTTTAACTCCATAATCGATCTAAGGATCGGAAGATCAATTTAATTGTCCATTAGCGAGATAATTAAGTTATGTATAAACTGATTTAATCAAAAATTGATAGCATCTAGAAGGTTTCGAATATGAAATCCTTAGAAGAGAACAAACTTTCAAATTCCAAGCTTAGATTACCGGGCTAACCCAACAAGAATGTTGATCTTCAAATTTGAAGAGCAAGAAAAAGAATTTGAAGGGTGGGTTGATGTTTGAAGGAGTAGTTGGACACAAATTCTAGTTAAAACTCCAAATATTTTGACATTTGGTGCGTAAAGTATTGCTCCAGATGCTAAACTCCTAGACTTTGTTTGACAATCTTTGTTGATTTAAAAAAAAGAACTAGAACTTGCATATACAAGCTAAAGAAAATATTAACTTAAAAAGTTAGACAACTAATGATGTCAGCCCTTTTTTTTTGACAAAAAAAATACTCCTTTTGGCAAGAGAAAATTTCTTTTAATTTTTTTTTTTTTTTGGGTGGAACCTTAGATGACCGGTTAATTAGTTGAGTCAGAAGGCGTTTGCAATAAGGACGATGAAAATTACTAGCAATTCACTAGAAAAAACATTAATTTTCTTGTGAATCCTTTATAAACATTGATATATACTAATGAGGGAAAAATTCTTCACTTGTTGATAGCCTGAGGTGGGCATGTCGCCCAAAAAGATCGTGTCACGAACATCTCCTATGATGTACTCTTTGAGTATAAGTTCAACATGAGACTCCACCTCCTTCTGGATTCTTACATTTGCAGTACAATCTCCATATGACATCTTCCTCTTTTCTCTTCGATATCATTGGGATTTCCTTCCATATTTAGCCACTTCAGGATTACGCCGTGATCTTCTCACACGGTACTCCATTCTCCATATGTAAAAGGCCACTCCATCTCCACTAGAAAATGTACGAAAATACTTGCATTCTCACTTTGAGAGCTCTAATATTCCCTCTGCTCTACTCTATCTTGTTTGTTCGTCATGGTTTGATTCTCACGCCAAAGAGGGTTGTAGCGGCTTCACCCCGATCGGTAACATTTGTTCTCTTGCGCAGGTCATTATCGAGGTCAATTCCGAGGTCAAAGAGCAATTCTTATTGTTGGTAGCTCATCTTGAAATTTCTACCACAACAGTTTGGCACCATTTGTGAAAAACGATTGTTCTCAACCCCCTATGCACCTGTGTAACCGCTTGTTGTTTAGACAAAGTATTAGTAGCCTTTTAGATAATAGAGCACATCCAATGGCAACATCTAACCAAGCTCTAGACCTAGAGGACATTCATCGTGAGATGCATGAAATTGCTGAGCAGATCAAAATTATGAATGAGATTAACGCCCGCTTGGTTCAGCACCTTACCACAAACAACCTACCTCATGTTGCAGCACCTGTTCAAGAAGATGAATGATCTAGCCGTTCTTATCAGTCAGGCAATCGTGGCTCTCAAAATTGCCACAGCGTCGGCCAGGGGCATTCAACTAGTAATCGGAGACGCCGATCACCAAGCTTGCACTTCGAGCGAAGAATGAGTCATCCTACGTCAAAGTCTCAGTCCTCTAGTCGAACTCACGATACTGAAGGTGAGGAAATCATGAGAAGAGGAAGGTCACCTCGCCGAGATGACCAGGCACCGAGATAAGTCCACCACCCAGAAGATTAAGGACCTAGACACCCGGATTGATGCCATCAATACTAATACAAACGCCCTAGTTATTGTGGACGCTTTGATACAATAGACTGAATCTCCATTCACTGAGAGAGTAATGAGGACCAGAGCTTCATCCAAATTCGAGTTACCATCTCAGCTTGAGGAGTACAAAGGAAAGACAGACCCAATGGACCACTTGGATTTGTACAAGAACTTGATGACACTCCAGAGATACTTAGACGAGGTAATGTGTAAAGCTTTTTCAACTACTTTGAAGGGGTTGGCGAAGTCATGGTTAAGAAAGTTGTCTCCATGAACCATTAACTCGTTTGGCGACCTTAGTAGGCTTTTTGTCGCCAATTTCATGAGCTACAGGGTCAGGCATTCTCCTTCTCCAACTTTTCCAGGGCGACGGCGTGATCATCCTTCATCTTCTACAGCTCTGCAGCGGTCTACTGCTTCTCATACCTGAGCTCAGTCACCCGATCCTCAAGCTTCTTTGCCACATTTTGGGCATAAACCATCTCATCTCGGATAGATTCGGCATTGCCTTGGGCAACTATAGTAGCATCTCGCATTTCCCTACTGCGGCAAGCCAAAGAGGATCCAATCACCGCCACCTACAAAAAATAGAACTAGTTAGAACAACAAAAAGGTAGAAGTACAAGACCAATGTGAAAAATGGTTACCTAGCCAACACAGTGAAAGAACTGTGTGATCGCCCGATCAAGGTTCATCTTCTCTAGCTCCACCTAGTTGATGGGAAGAACAAGCCTTTGAAGGAGCTTTTCTGCCACCCCAAGATTCCCTAGAACAGTGGCATCGGGCCCCAAGCCTACCCTAGGGTTGGCCGAGGTCCCCTCTGAGAGCCACATCAGGAACCGCCCTCTTACTCTCCGCTTTGATCGATGTCACCCTAGATTTGGTCCCCTTCTTAGTCTCGGGTGGCGGCATGGTCCCCTTCCCTTTCGATTTGGCTATAGGTTTGCCCTTCTTGATGGGCGAGATGTCAGGAACCTCATTTGGGGGACGCTTCTCGCCAATAGAAATGCCCTTAGCCACCGGGGTGGAATGTTTGGACCAACCTCCCTTCTCCATCTAGGCGAGCTTTTCATATCGATCTTTTTCGACATAGTTGCAAAAAGAAGCCAAGATTAGTCAAAAAACGAAGTAAAATACTTGGAAAAGAAAAAAGCCAATACCATCTGATCTAAGCTCAGAGGGCAACCTTAGATCTCACCATGTCTTAAATTTAGAGCTTGAGATCGAATTATACAGTCCCAAACCTAAGGTGGGATCCCATATTTTTTCCATTAAAAGTCTCAACAGTGTTATATCGGGAAGGGGAGGTAAGTTTTTTCTCATCCTCTTCCTAATAGTTTTTAAATATTCCACTAAATCATCTCGGGAGTGGTCACCTTGGGGATGTTTATCTCGGAAATGGTGAGAATCACCCTCTTCGCCTGCAACTTGAGTTTCACCATCTGCAGATTGTCCTCGGCATTGTCTTCATCGTTGGATGCCATCTTTTTAAGACCAAGGGCGAAGCACCTTCGAAATGCCCTAGAGCCAAGGATGACCTTGACCGAGAAGAACCATCCTGGGCCTATCTTCTTGAAGACCTTTTTGGACCTTCATTCTTCAAGATCGATCAAGATGGGCAACTTGTTGCAGCTTTTGCTTGAAAATAAAAAGAATAGTTGTTAATCAGAGACGAGGTGCCACACTTAGATAATTCAAGGACAAGGTGTGAAATGAGGACTAATTTGGGGTGTTCCATGACCTCGGGACCCGAGAAACTCCTTCATCCCAAGATATCCCTAGAAAGAATTTCCAGTCGTCCCCCGAGATAAAGAAGAACTTTTTCTTCTACCCCTTGACGTTGCTGGGATACCCCCTGATTACTGTCTTGCCCGTCCTCGCCTTGAATAGAGCCACCCCAAGTTTGACTTTGAATTCTTAAACAGACTGAATAGGTGCCTAAACTCATTGAGGGATAGGACGGACTTGTGATATCGTAACACCTCCACTGCACAGACGACACTTCGCCACGCGTTGGGGGAAAGCTGGGCAAGGAAGAATTTGTAGAAATGCAATATTCTCCTAATGGTAGGGTGGATTTGGAGTCTCAAGACGGCATGGATAGCAACCTCATAGAAGGCCACCTCGCCCGGGCAAGTAGACACTATGGTCTCATTATCCTTGGGGAGCCTAGCTTGGATCCCGAATGGGAAGGAACACGATTCTCTTAGGTGATCCAGATCGCCCTAGGTCATGGTGTTAACCTCCCTCTCAGGTGGAGGTTGGTTATCTATAGAGGGATTTTCCTCATGACCGAAAGACTCTTCCGAAGGGGAGGAAGGTAGTTGTTTAACCTCGTCCTCCATGTAGGATTTTTCTCCTATATGGTCAGAGATCTAAGACGACAATGAATTCTCTAAGTTTTCTACATCGCCGTTATCGGACATGCATTACAAATTGAAGATCAAAGGAGGACAAGTAGTACTTACTGAGCAACTTAGGTGATGGCGAGATGATGAGCTGACGAAGGCGAGGTTTATAGCAAGGTTCATATCGGAGCAGAGGCAAAACTTCATTATCACTGGCAATAGAAGAGTATCTTGTGTGGTGGAGCCCCCTATTTATAGGAAGCACCAAGGGCTAAGATATATTTGCCTCAACGGTCAGGATTGCTCGACCCTCGGACTTTCGAGGCTGTAATTGCCATCAAACGTTATAGCCTCCGCTTGAAGATGAATAGACGCCTGCCTTAAATGTGT
>BRYE01000017.1:4018918-4026418 GCA_030159115.1 Actinidia arguta var. hypoleuca | reverse complement strand
CTGTTGGTTGCTCATTCTCAAATTTCTACCACAACATATACAATATGGTATCTTCATTGATTTCTATTTTGGGGGGGTTAAGTTAAGTTAAATTACTAGAAAAGATACTTAAATGCACTTAGGAGTTTTTTTTCTTAAGAATACAAGAACTTTATTAATAATAATGAGAGAAAAAAAAGAGTACACGCTTAGAACAACTCATTCTTATGGCAAGAGTTAACAAACGCAAAGAGAGACTAAGTGCAAAGAAACGAGCGATGATTAGGAAATGGCCAGAAGACCTAACAAACGTGCGAAAATGGCAACAAACTCTCTTAAAAAGTAAGTAAAAAGACCCCTTTAAAGCAACTCCGAACGGGCCGAGTTTATGTGAAAGATTAACAAAAATCTAAGTAAAGGAAGTTATTCATGGTCCAGTTTTACAAAATTGTAGATATGTCTATTCTTCATTATCTGTGATCTATGCTCTTAGTGCATGTTAACTATTAATTCAACTAATAAGAGCAAGTTTGAACTTCAATTACTTCAACTCAATTTAGTTTTTGTTAGTAACCGATATAATTGAAATTAGGAAGGTGTAATATTTCTTTTTTTCTTTTTTAAAAATATCCAAAGTAGCCTAAGACTCCACTCACTGATCTCGTGTTTATTTTTCTATGAGTAAATTTTACTGAGGTTTCTAATAAATATACGGACATTTTTACTTTTAAAATTAATGTTAAGATTCTTTATAAAATTAATTTTTATGCAAAAATAACAAACTTGTCCTTTGATTTAGGTCTTACAATTTTTTTCTTAATGCACCCATTAAAATAAATAAATATTATTTTTAATTTTTTAAACACTATTTATTTGTAAACTACTCTATTTTTTTTTTATCAGTAAGTCATTTTTTTTAAAAAAATATAATCTAAATAGTTTCATTTTTAAGTACTCTTAATGAAAATATACTTAAAAATAAAAATAAAAAAATATAAATATTTAACTTTGTAAGAGCTCTTAATCTGAACATACTTAAAAAATAAATTTAGTTATCAAATTTATTTATTTTTAAAAAAGAGAATAATTATATATTTTAATTGGTGTATTGAGAAAAAAAATTGAAAGCCCTAAATAAAAAAAATCTTATTATTTTTGCACAAAAATTAACTATAATAAAAAATCTTGATATTAAATTCAAAAGTTATAAAAATCAGTGTTATATCTAAAATTATAGGAGACATAATTGTATTTATTAAAAATATCAGGAGAGTTTAGTAAAATTGACCCCCTTTCTATTCATGTCATGGCACAATGTCCTTATAGTGGTGGTCAAAAAATGTTTCTTGATCGCTAAGGGACAGAGAACTAAACGATGACTGTAAAGTTTTATTAAAATAGAAAGGGGAAAATGGTGGCAGTGCACTAATGTAATGCTATGGAATGAGCGAGCTTGAAATTTTGTTGGTACCCCCACAATCACAAGGTAGTTTTAATGGAAATTGATAGTATTTTAGTTTCCAAATGTATAGCATATTCATCAAAAATAATTAATAAGATTCATGAGAAATATCAAAATAGCGTTTTGTGCACACTTTCTACTTAAAACTGGAAGCACGAAACATCTTAACGAGAGTGACCTAATTCATGACTCTCCATCCAAAAAAATAACATATAGTGTGCCTATATATAATATTACCATAATCAATCGTAATATTCATCACAATCGATCGTAATAAAAAAATCATAACTTTTATTTACCACACAAGTCATTACATTTACCATAATGATGCTTAATAAATTATATTTTATATTATTTTAAAGATATACACAATACAACATTACAACATTCACCACAAACGATTATAATATTCACCACAAACGATTACGCCTTAGTTTCAAGAGATCCTAGTTTCTAACACATCCAATGTTGTTTCTATCATTTTCTTGCCATGATGCTTGGTGGTACTAATAATATATGGAAGTAAGAACATCCAGACAATTTATGGAATAGGATCTATCAATTAAACACTTGAGACCACTTTCGACATGTTCTTTATCTAGTAAAAGACAAACATTATCAATGTACGACTTGCTTTATTTTAGGCCCCAAAATGCTAACAACATTCACCAACCATCATGTGTGTGTATATATATAATGTGTAAAGTAATCTTAATGTTGTTACATAATTAACAACTCATCATCGATCTTGAACTATCATAATTTTTATATTAATAAATCATAGAGCAAAAATAAATTATTAAGAACGGTATACCCGAATTCATTATGCAAATCTGCGTAGTTCTAATAATTGATTGCGATGACTCTGATCTTTAACCTTGAAACTTTAATCTTCGGTCTTTAGTTTTTGTGGAAAAAAAAGTTTCCCTCTTAACCTTCTATTCACTCTAATCAATGGAAAAAGTTAAATTTATTACTGGATGATTACTTTTATTTTTAAATGAATCTCAATTTTAAAACCACGATAATAAACAGAAAATGTATCTATTTGGTTCAGTCTTCATAATTATTTTTTATAAAATAATTTTATAATATTTATTTAATATGATAAATGAGTCAAACAGTAACTTGTTTAAGCTTAATTTAAAAACTTAACGAGTTTTAAAAAAATATTCAAACTTATTTTGTTTATCATGTGAGTTGATCTTAAACGAGCTTTTATAAAATCAATCACGAGTCGAGCTTTAATAACTTGAATTTTTTAAACATTATGAGTTTATCGAATCGAATAGTAAATTATTTAAATTTCATTTGAAAACTCAACAAGTTTAAAAAATATGTCTAATTTTAATTTATTTATGTAATAAACGAATCTCTAGTCACACCAAATTTGAACAGTTTGATTTGTTTACCACCCTTCTTCCTAAAATTGTTATGTTCTTACAGAGTCTTAAAGTTATTATAAAATGTACGACACCTAAACAAATGTCTTTTTACGGGGAGTGATGGAAGTGAAGATAAATGGATTACACATTCACCGGAAATCACTCCCAAATTTCAAGAAAGGAACGACAGACTCACCGCTAATGAGGGCCCACCATGGTTAAATTTCTTTTACTTAGTTTTTTTTTTAAAATTAAGTAATTTTTTTTATTTTTTCGAACTCCTCTTGTCCAAGAAAAAAAAAACACTAAAAACAAGAAAAATCAAAAATCAAGAAGAAGAAAAAAACTAATCCTCAAACTGGGCCTAAATGTAACAAGTAATGCTATGGGTACAACCAAGTTGTACCCCAAATGCACACCTCATGAGGTGTTGCATTTGAATTGGCTGGGTGTGGGGTCCACCCAGTCATTTCAATCCACAATCAGTCAATTCAAATGCGACACCTCATGAGGTGTGCATTTGGGGTACAACTTAATTGTACCCATAGCATTTCCCTAAATGTAACTTGCTCGAGGGACAATCCTGTAACTAAAAAAAGACTTGGCTTTCTAGTTGTCTTAAATAGGACTGCATCAATCCTGTAACTAAAAAAAGACTTGGCTTTCTAGTTGTCTTAAATAGGATTGCATCGGTGCAATATAAGAATTTTAGATTTTGTTTTTAACCTATTTTTATGTTTCAAATCGTTATATTATAGACTTTATCAAAAATTTTAATATTTTAAAAAATTAAACTACTCTGATACAAATTAATAATTCATTAATATAAATTGTATAAAGATAAATAGTTATAATTATGTGTATTTCATTCATTTATTAAATTATAAATAAATACTAAACGAATAATGAACTGCGCCACCTGATCAACATGATTTTTCATACTATTGATCTTTAGGAATAAATGTACAATATAAACGGTTTGAATTATCAAAATAGATTCAAAATATGTATTTGAAATACTGCGGAGAAACTAATTGACATTTATGAACAACCTCTAAAATTAAGTTTTAATTTGAAAAATGTTATATAATCTAACAAATTTTATAATTTTTTTCATACTTAATGATACGTAATGATAAAATTTTGAACTTGAAATAGGACCCCACAAGAGTAATTTTATAGAAATAACTCATCCGTTTTATAAAAGAAATTTGTAAAATTTAGTAACTTTAGTATTTTTTTAAACAAGTTATTGAATACTATTATTTGAGGTAATTATAAATAATGACAATATTCACGTGGCGAGGAACATAATTAGTTTCCAAATCTGTATATGAAGCACATCAACTAATTATTTGAAAAATTCCAAAGAGAAGCAAACATGAAAAAGTTACAATTACAAAAAAAAAAAAAAAAGCAATTGTTTACAACAAAAAAATGAACTTTAATTTGACATTGACTGGCTAGCCACCTGTCAACGCATCTGAGGTTGCACTGGACCTGGAGTCTCCACTGGGGTCGGCGGAGCCGCTGTAACAACCACCGGCGGCGGTGGTAGCGGAGGCGGAGTAGGGGTTGAGCCAGTGTTCGGTGAAGGTGGAATTGGAGGCTGAGGCGGTGGTGAGTTGGGATTGATGGGGGTGGGGGTGGAGGTGGGGGTGGGGGTGCAAGGGCTAGGATTGGGCAAAACCACCACCGGGGACTGGTTGCAAGAGACGTCGCCGGAGCATTTATGGGACTTGTGAATGTCGTGCCGAAGAAGCCCAAATCCCAAAACAAGCCCAGTCACCACTACCACCGTGACTATAAAGATGAAGATCTTCGTTGCTTTCCCAACATAACACATTTCTCTCTCTCTTTCTCTCCCTCTCCCTCTCCCTCCCCCTCCCTTCAATTTTGCCCTTAATTTCTTTGTTTGTGGTTGGTGTTGATGGGTTGTTTTTGTTTTGGTGGTTGGGCGGTTGGTTTGGTGCTTTCAAGAGAGGTGAATTGGGATCAATTTGGTCATCTTTCTTCTGTTTTTCTTGATTTTGGGAATGAAGTAGAATTGGGGCTACTATGATGCATTTGAGAGGTTCGGCTTGGGGGTGGTGCTTATTAACACCTTTTAGGGCGTCGGACCGAATCGAATCGAACTAAATCTATGGTTGTTAAAATTTTCGAATCAATTTGATTTATTTAAAATTTGGAATCAATCTAATCCAAACTTAAAAATAGCGATTCAGTTCTAATTTGAAAACATAATTTTGACAGATAAATTATTAATTTTTTTACTAAATAATCACATACATATATATCCATGACATAAAAATATTTATATGATAAATTTCTTACAAAACAACCACATATCCATAATAAATTTTCTACTGAACATTACATATATTAGAATATAAGATAAAATTATCTATGGTTGTTAAAATTTTCGAATCAATTTGATTTATTTAAAATTTGAAATCAATCTAATCTGAACTTAAAAATAACGATTCAGTTTTAATTTGAAAACATAGTTTTGATAGATAAATTATTAAATTTTCTACTAAATAATCACACACATATATATCCATGACATAAAATATTTATATGATAAATTTCTTACAAAACAACCACATATTCTTAATAAACTTTCTACTGAATGCTAGATATAGCTAGAATATAAAATAAACTTAGATATTCATAAATTAACAAATGTATGAGTTAAATAAATTAAAAAATAACAACAAAATATGTATATTAGGGTTTAAATTTTTGTATTTATAGTTAAATTTTTTTATTCAACGATGGAGTCTCATCAAATATATGGTGATGACTCATTATATTAAATATATTAATATTATTCAGTCCATTTTAATTTAGAATCGGAACCGATCCAATAAATCTGTGAGCAAATCACCATAATCAATTTTAAGATTTTGGAACTGAAACTTAAGCGATTCTTCAAAACACCGAATCAAACTGGCCGATTTTCCGTTTTCACAAAATTTTTGGACAGCCTTCGCTCCTTTGGTTGGCTAGCAATGGAAAGTTGCACCTAGCTAGGCACATGAAGCCAACTAGTGTTGGTTCTTTGGATTCTCTTTAGTAGAAAGGTCCAGTCCAAGACCTGTTCAGCTCCCCTCCAAACTCTATCATTTCATACTCATTCAATCTTTTCTTGTGGAACTTATTCCGAGCTCGCACTAATGATTCAAAACCCAATAAAAATCATTTGTGTAATAATTAAGACTTTTTGAACATTTATAAATATAAGAATAAATTATATTTTATTTTATAAAATAGACGGTGTAAACTTATAATAACATTAGCCATTCATTTCATTAAATAAAATATAATTTGTTCTTATATTTTCAAATGTCCAATTTTGGTATGTATGACATTCGCTATACAGTCTACGAGAAGAATAGTCCGATTTATCAGTGTGTGCTTATGAATGGGGCCACAAAAAGAGTTTGGATGAATATAAAATCATGGAGTTTGAAGACAAGCGGATACAAAATATGTGACAGTCTTTGGGCTCTACAATGGGACCCACAATTCTTCTTACAGATTTTGGATTAAGCCTATTAAAGTGTTTACTTGAGTTTCTATTTTTGTGCTTATAGGTCCAAACAACTTAAAAACGTTCAGGGCGGTCTTGAGATTTTAGAGGCCTTAATCGAAGTTCGGAGATGAGGTCCCTAAAATCTGCAAATATTTTTTTTTTGTACTACCGGTAGTCTAAAAATCTCTACCGGTAGCGATAAATCTGTAATTTTTTTTTTGTTGGGGCCCTAAAAATTAAGTTTTTGAAGAGGGCCTAAAGCCTGGGCTAAATTAGCTTCAGCCCAGGAACAGCTTTGAATTCGTTAATGGTTATTGAGGTACATCAGAACCAAGGGAAGGAGGCGGGGAATAAATTAGCGTATATAAAAAAGAAAAAGCTGCATAAGCAAATATACGAATACAAGAGACGTACCACAACAACAAAAAAAAAGGAGGTAAAACTCTACAAAACTAATCCTAGAAAAAGCCTTCGAAGGCAGGGCCAAAGAAGAAAGGGAGACAACCACGGCAAATTCTCTTCACACATAGGTGTCAATTATCAATTGGCACATCATTAATTAGTTGAGAATTTTTTTTACTCTTCTTAACTAATTAATAATTTATTAATTGATAACTGGATGTATGTAAATTTTGTTTTTAAGTTGTATGGGTAGGATTTACAAAACACAATCAAAAGAAAAGCAAAACATTACCTATATCAAAAGGAATCACTGCAAGAAAAACTAAAATGCAAAATGCAAATTTTTAGGTAAACAAATCTTTTAGTTAAACTTGTTAAAGAACTTTCAGTCATTTAAAGATTTTTCTTTCATAGGTTGACTTTTTTATTTAATATTAAGAATTTTATAAAAATGAAATTATAATTAAAATGAAGGCAATGAATTCATCAGATTCATTTTATGTAAGAAAGATAAATGATAATTTTATGGTACGTGACATTACATTACATTTGTTTAGTATATAGTATAAATTATAAATATTTTATGCAATTACAATTCGATTTTGATTCAACCCGATGATCCATCTAGCATTAAGTCATTTCCCTCTTTGAATTCAAATCAATTCTAAAATTCAAATGGCCCGCCACTGTCTTCACATATAACTAATGCAATTTCTTCACAAAGCATTTGAAAT
>BRYE01000017.1:3998918-4003918 GCA_030159115.1 Actinidia arguta var. hypoleuca | reverse complement strand
CTATACCTGTAATCTAATACTATACCAGATATGCTATAATCTCAATTTTGATAATAGTTCGGATGCACGACCTAGGGTATCTCAAAAGTATCTGATACTACTCATAATTAATGAAAATAGTATCAGCGTGTATGGCCCATACGGATGCATCTCCCTTCTAGTGGTATCTGTGCTTCATAGCTTTAGGTACTTTCCAAACTTCCTAAGTTTCAAGTAGTAAAATTGGTTATTTGGTTATCTTCAGGGTATGCTGGAAGGAGGACTAGAGGTAGCTGTTAGGCGTCTTTCAGAGAATTCGAGACAAGGACTTGATAAGTTCATGAATGAAGTCATCTGTATCACCAAACTTCAGCACCGAATTCTCGTGAAGCTTCTTGGATGCTGCATCGAAAGAGAAGAAAAGATGCTGATCTATGAATTTATGCCCAACAAAAGCTTGGACTACTTGGTCTTTGGTTTGGCTCTCTTGAAACTGCAATACTATAAAACCAACAGTTACTGTCTTTTTACTTATCAAACCAAACCTTTTGTCCCAAATAAAATGGGGTCTGTCTTTTTTATTATAACATCACCAGTCCGCTCTTGGACAGAAATTGAACTCTACCAGCCAGCAATCTCCCTTACTTTCTTTTGAATTTTATTATTTTAGATTCATATAAAACATAATTAATTATATGATTTTGATACTACTTGTCTCCTACCTGAACTTGGTCTTACAGAAATGGAAATATTTGTGACTTTTTTATGAAGGGATCCTGTTAAATTTCTAGCATCCAATTAGCAGGAGCTTGGTTTAACACACTAGAATTTTGGGCAGATCAAACTCAAAGGGAGTTATTGGATTGGGCCAAACGTTTCCATATTACTAATGGGATTGCCTGGGGGCTTCTTTATCTTCATCAAGATTCCAGACTAAGAATTATTCACAGAGATCCCAAAGCTAGCAATATTTTGGTAGATATTAGCATGAACCCCAAAACATCAGATTTTGGAACGGCTAGAAGTGTTGGACGACATGATACGGAAGCAAATACAAAAGGTGTGGTTGGAACATAGTAAGAATCTCCAAAACATTTCTCGTCTTATTTGCTTATATTACTTCAAAATCTACCTAATTCAATGCTCTGCTGCAGCAGTTACATGTCCCCGGAATTTGCAATTGATGGGTTATTTTTATTAAAATCAGATGTATTTAACTTCGGAGTTTTGGTGCTTGAGATACTGAGTGGGAAGAGAAACAAAGGTTTCAATCATCCAGATCACCACCACAACCTCCTTGGTCATGTAAGTGTTAAAATCTTTCATGCGATTATTTCCGGCAGCTACTTCTAAATACGAAAATTCATGATATTTGAAGGTTTAGCTATGATTTATGTACTCCAGCAGAACCTTCTCCCTCACTATTAAGTATGAGTAGCATATTTCAAAGGCTGAAAGAATAAATTTTATTTGTTCTCTCTCGTTTCTGCCAAGATTTGAAGGATTCCTCTTGCAAATTTAAAAGACAAAAGATACGTGCGCAACTTGGGACTCACTCATCTCACAATGAGTGGGTCCCATAGTTGTTGGAGTGGGGCAACTGTGAGATCCACTTGTTGTGAGAGGGCGTGTTTGGAAGGTTTGCGCATAGATAAGCTGAATTTGAAAGGCTACTGCTATTTTTCTCTTTCAAAATTTGCTATTTACGTATTTCTCTTTTCTTATTTTTCCCCCCCTAAACCACTCATCTTGCTATGTATAAAAGAAAAGCTCAAACTATGTTTCAATTAGAAAAAGTAGATAAAGACAAAAATATAACAAAGCAATTGCATTAGAAGAATCTGTTGGAGCATGCTACGTAAAACTCATCTTAAACTGTATAATCTTTGATGCTTACTTTTGAAGTGAAGTGTTTGCTTAATATGTGTATATATATATATATATATATATGAAAAATCCTAGCTTTATTAACCAATTCTACGAAATCTAAACCCTAGATTATTGAATTACCCGAATTAACAAACTACAACCTCTCGCAAGCAATATGTCAAACATTTGGTGCCCAAAGGACTTTCAATCAAGTGGATCAACAAAATCAATCTCTAATCTAATCCATTCTCGTCCAAATCAACCACAATTAAAGCAATAATGGAATTGAAAGTGCGAGAATATAAAAGACATGAGAATTTACGTGGAAACTTTTAGGAAGGGGAAAAATTGATGGAGACAAAGAGAGAAATCACTAATCACCAATGAAGTACACAACAAGACCTCACCTCAACCTAATGAATCCATCACTCTTGGTCAGCTCGTCTTAAAGTCGAATCCTCCCTAAACTTCCATGGTTTTACTCTTCACTTATCGAAGCACCTCGAGTTCACAAAACCTCTAAATGTCTCAAAATCTTGCCTTGAATCACCACAAAGACTTCAATCTCAACACACTTCTTCAATGATTGAATTGATTTAGATTTATATATATATATCAAGAGAATGCAAGAGATAATGATTTTTGACTCCAAAAAAGCTTAAATAGATCACTCCAATTGACTTAGATCGCCACCCGGTTGCCACCTAATCGATCAGGCGAGTTATGACTTGCCTTTCAAAATATCCCGTGCACAAAAACCAACAGAACTGCCATTACCTGGGCAGCTCGACTTCGTGCCAGGCGGCAGATCCTGAGACCAACCATTTTGTTGCAAACGCTGCTCAATTCTGGAAATTACACTGGACACCCTTAATTGAACTTTTGAATCTTGCACTTAGGACCCAGGATAGATGGATTCACATCTAAAACACTCAATTTATAAAATAAAAAACTATACACAAAGATCAAGGTTTGTCACCAAGCTTTGATAATCTCTCTTATGAGAAATTCTAAGTCCTACAATATATATACATACAAAATATTAGTAACTTGTGAGAGCTAGCATTGTTGTGAACTGTTCAGGTATGGATACTCTATGAAGAAGGCAGGTCAGTGGAACTGATTGATGAACATCTTAGGGACTCATGCTTCTTAGCTGAAGTGGTGAGGTCAGTCCATGTGGGTCTCTTATGTGTGCAACAATGCCCAGAGATCGTGCCAAGCATGTCATCTGTGGTTCTGATGCTAGGCAGTGAGGGTGATTTGCCTCAGCCAAAAGAGCCTGGCTTCTTCACTGGAAGGAGTCTGCTTGATGCTGGTTGTCCGTCAAGTGAGGGCGCAATATATTTGGCCAATGAAGTTACCATTAGTCTCTTAGATTCTCGATAGAAATATGTCCGAAAACCCATTAAATAGATTAAAAAAAAAAAAAAAAACATCATTCCTGTCCGAGGCTGTTTCTTTTCTCCAGATGGGTGGCATCCTATAAACCAGTTTCCAATTTCGTGCCACACCAGCTCCACTATATATCTGGCATCAATAGTGACCGTCCTGTAAATTTTTGAAGGTCAGGTACATTTTGTTTCTGAACTATCTAGAAGGTGGAAGCTATGATTAACCATATTTGCCACTAAGCATTATTGACATTGTGGGTGTCTATTGTAGCTGAACTTATATTAAAACCTCGATAATTCGAAACTAGAAATTGAAAAGTACTTTTAAAATGTAACTTTTCAAAAATTAGTTTATTTTTGTAGCGTTTTTTTATTTTTTTATTTGTCCTTAAGCAGAAAATAGAACTTATGACAAGTACTATATCACAACTTTCAAGATAGAAAAAAACACAAGCTTGGGGGTGTTGTGCTCGTTACGTTGTTGTCCAAGAAACAAAAAACCTGAAATATTCTTTCTTGCCAAAGGCTATAATTACCCGATGATCCAATAAGATAGGTCTCATTTTGATGTACAACTCGAAGCCTCAAACTTTGGGCCGCTACTGTGTCAAAAAAAATTCTTGTTTCTCACTCTTATTATCTCATTTTCTTGCACCATCACATGGTGACTAGTTACCAGTTACAAGAATGATGATTGACTATTGATGCATTAGCTGATTAGAGATTCAAAAACCAATTCTCTCAAGAGAACATAGTAACACAACTCCCTTCCCCAAATACAGGCAAACAGTATTTCTTAAGGGAAATTTCGCACATCTATTTACTGAAAAACAAGAAGTCCATCAACATGGTTTCGTTATTCTACTGTTAGCTTATGTTCTATTTCAGTAATAGTTGGGGACATCAATATGATTAATTTAACAGGATGCCCGAATCACTAATGAAAAGTACTTCTTCCCCAAATATAGAAGAATGACCCAGTCTTGCTGTTGGTTCCGATCCCCCTCTCTACGGACCTGAGCGTGCAGTCCTCCTAAAAGCTGAAGCAGCGTAAGGGGAAGGCTTCTGCAGAGGGCACTTCGAAGAGGAGAAAGTGGGGAGGAGTGGAAGGCTAGGTTGGCACCTCATTGCCAACTGGAACTCCCAAGCTCTAGGCCCCAGAGTTTGTTGCTTCCGAGTTCGGGCGGAAGGTCACCATCAATGGCTCTGCAAAGGAGCATGACACTTGCCTAGCTTTGGCGCGGGCTGTCATGCTTACCAATGACGTGGCTGACCTTGCTGCGCAGGAAGAGAAGGTGGTTGCCAATCTGCTGGTGATGCAGCACGTCCAGGTAATCTTCCGGGCTTCAACTTTGCATACTTCATATTTTGGAACACTTGTTTAAATTTTTGATGTGTTGCAGAGCTTCCAAAGGGTAATGGCGAACCGAGATCGCATCTTCCAGCACTTATCCAAGCTCAGGAGGGCGCAAAAGAAAGCTCAAACTGCGAAGAGAGAGTTGAAGGCTGCGAAGGATGCTTTGGCCGCAGAGGTGAAGAGGTGCGAAGAAAGTGATTGTAAGGCCACCAAAGTTCTTCTTGAGGTTACCTCTCCCCGAGAGAGGATGGCTAAAGCTGTGCGGGAGCTTTCCGAGCTCAAGAAGGTAGACTTAGCCCCCGTTTATAAAAAGATTTTTGACATGGGGTTCAACCGGGCTAGAGACTACTACACCAGACGGGTAGCTGAGCTACGCCTAGAGATCTACCGTGAGGGCTAGC
>BRYE01000017.1:3986418-3991418 GCA_030159115.1 Actinidia arguta var. hypoleuca | reverse complement strand
TGAAGACACCACCATAACAACTATTATTGCTAACCTGCATTTCTAGCATATATTTCTAATAACAAAATCAGAATTTTTGAACGTTTTATTTATTTGAAGTACATTTTATTTGTTTTATATTGTTTCTGCCAAATTGGAAGATTACTATTGCAAATTTAAAAAAAAAGAAGATATGTACACAACTTTCGAACACAACTTCAGACTCATCCCCTCATAATGAGTGGGTCCTATTGTGGGATTCACATAATGTTGTGGGACTCGCCCGTTGTGAAAGAGTGTCAGAAAGATGTGCATGCAGAAGTGCTGAATTCAAAAGGCTTATGGTATTTATTGTTCAAATTAGAAAAAGTAAATAAAGACAATTAAAATAAAATAATAACATTTGAAGTATCTGTTGGAGAGCGCCACATAAAACTTAATTCTTTACTTTTATAGTAGGCGAGGTATAGTTTTTAATCATTGCTGCTTACTTTTGAAGTGTTTGCTTGAGATGGTCTTATATCTAAAATTTCGAACTATCAACTTCTAAGAGTCGGCATTGTTGTGAATTGTTCAGGCATGGATACTCTATAAAGAAGGCAGGTCACTGGAATTGATTGATGAGCGCACAAGGGACTCATGCTGCTTAGCTGAAGTCTTGAGGTCAATCCATGTGGGACTCTTATGTGTGCAACAATGCCCTGAGGGCAGGCCAAGCATGGCATCTGTGGTTCTGATGTTAGGCAGTGAGGGTG
The DNA here is from genome assembly GCA_030159115.1 of Actinidia arguta var. hypoleuca. Taxonomy (NCBI): domain Eukaryota; kingdom Viridiplantae; phylum Streptophyta; class Magnoliopsida; order Ericales; family Actinidiaceae; genus Actinidia; species Actinidia arguta. Next base: position 3,990,684 of record BRYE01000017.1, on the reverse strand, counting down.
ATTTACCTCAGCCCAAGCAACCAGGCTTCTTCACTGGAAGGAGTCTACTTGATGCTGGTGGTTTGTCGAGCGAGGGTGCAATATATTCGGCCAATGAAGTTACCATTAGTCTCTTAGACGCTCGATAGAAATATGTCGGAAAACCCATTAAATAGATAGAAAAAGAAACATCTTTACTGTCGAAGGCCATTTCTTTTCTCCAGATGAGTGGCATTGTAGAATCTGGTTTCCCATTTTGTCGATGGCCATTTCTTTTTGAATTTCGGTACATTTAGTTTGTATATACTATCTAGAAGGTGGAAGCGACGATTAACCTTAGTCACACAATCCAAAGCATTGTTGACATTGTGGCTGTTTATTGTAGCCGACAAACTTATATTAAACCTTGATTATAAAAATAGAAATTGAAAAGTGTCAAAAAAAAAACAGTTTGTATGTTCATGTGAATTCAAAAAAGTGTTCGTAAAATGCCCCAAGGATCGGCACTATGTGGATTCTTTCGGAGAATTAGTTTGTTTTTCATATTTTCGAGCCAGTATTATGTGGCCATCGTAAGGTGTTCTTGTACGAACTGTAATTAGGTGTATATTCAGTAGTATATGCAGGATTTTGGCTGAGGAATACTACAAATTTAAGGCTATGTTTGGATTCCGGATTTGGTGAAGGAAATAGAAATAAAAAAGTAAGACGATTCAACTATTTGGAGACCATTGAATTATCTAACTTTTTTTTTTTTTTTTACCAAATCATTAATTCAAATACAGCATAAGGGTGCATATCAGTTGCTTGCCTTTTCAGTCCAGACTTAGTTTACTTTTCAAATAGTTATCAATTCTCTACCCTTCAAATTAATGACAGAAGTTGTCTACGTGACAGGCTTTCTATTACATCCGGTCCACATCACTCATTTGGAGAGAAAATTGACCATTTAGGCCAATGAAATCACCATTGGCCTCCTAGATGCCCTTCATAGAAATATGTCGGAAATGTGTTCCTATGTGAACTATAATTAGGTGTATATTCAGTAGCATATGCAGGATTTTGCTGTGAGGAGTACTACAAATTTAAGGCTGTGTTTGGATCCCAGATTTAGTAAAGAAAATAGAAATAAAAAAATTAGATGATCTAACCGTTAGGGATCATTGGATCATTTATCTTATTTTTTCTCACCAAATCTTAAACATAGCCTAAAGGTTGGATTTACGGGATTCAAACCAAACCCGGCAGCCTCCTATTAATTAATAACACACATATTACTTAAAATGTAACTATAGGTTTACAGTTATTGAGTACGGGTTCATATCAGTCACTCACCTTCTCAGTCCAGACTCCAGTTCGCTTTTCAAATAGTGATCAATTACCCCCTCTTGCCCGTCAAATTAATGACGGAAGTCTCCTACATGGCAGGCTTTCTGTCACACCCCGTCCACATCACTCATTTGGAGAGAAAATTGGTCCTAATTTGTCAAACTAATGACGAAAGTTGCCTAATTGACGGGTGGATAAATTAAGAAAATTGTTCTCTCTGATTGTTTAAGCAGTGGACATCGCTATTATAACCGATCAGACAGAAATCCGACTCAAAGGGTAATCTATATATGGCCTAATTAAACACTAGAGGAACATATATACAACCGATCAGAGAGAAATCCGACTAAAATTTTTGAAGTTTCAATTGGTGCAATTATATATATATATATATATATATATATATATATATATATATATATATATATATTGTATATCAGGTATTTGCTACTCAGTACTCGTACTAATGTTGGTCTCTTAATTAAATGATTGGAAGTATGCTAAGATAGAGCGTGAATATTAGATAAAGCAGGCTAATATTCACCATTTTGTATCGTTTTTAAATGTTGCTACATTGTTTTTTTTTTCCTTTAATATTGAAGGCCAAGATTACAAGCGGGTCCGCGGCAAAATCAATTCAATGTTACATGATCAAAGGTGTGACAGAAGAAGAAGCACGAGGTCATATTAAAGGCCTAATAAGTTTTTCGTGGAGGAAACTTAACGAGACAAGTACAAGGAAAACATATTCTAAATTCATAATAACTATATCGTTAAACACGGTATCAGTACTTCCACTGGGGTAGTCAAAAAACGTTTGATCTCATTAATCGTCGATCGAATTCCAATCAAACGACTCAAACGTGAAGAAGAGTAATGTTATACAAATTAATTAACCTTATAAATTTTCTTACTTGCATTAGTTGTTCCTCTCATTTTATTCTGCTGGGTCCTATTTTAAAACTTTATATCTGCCTGATATATCACTTAGAAAGGTTTACGAAGCTTGTTAATTTGTATAGCATTTAGCCATGAAGAAATACAAGAAGTGAGGAGCCATAATTTTCTAATTGAAAATACACTTAAGCATGTCATGTGTTTCTGATATTCGGCAGTAAGGGTGATTTGGCTCAGTCCATCTCTGGTTCTCTTGTTCGAGCGAGGGCACGATATAGTCCAGGAATGAAATCACCATTACTCAATAAAAATATGTTATTTTGTTATAACTTAGTACCCGGCTTAAAGACCAGCTAATTTGAGAGACCAATTCTACTATCGATCAGAGGAGTCTCAATTAAAGTCAGGACAACTCCCGTATAGACTGGTCCAATTCAAGAATTGATAACACTTAAAAAATTTTGAACCTGAAATATTAAAATGGAGCAGAGCTCCAAGTTCCACGTCAATACCGTCAGGCCATTTCATTTCTCCATGTGGGTTACATTTTATAAACGAGTTTCCCACTTTGTACTATACCAGTTTCATTATATATAGCTGGCATCAACAGTAACAGTCCAATAAATTTTTAAAGATTAGGTACATTTAGTTTCTCCTTTGTACAATGTAACCCTATACAATCCCTTATCCAACAAACTGTACAATCGCAGTACATGGAATTAATGTCAACCATGCATTTGAATTTTTATTTTTCTTACGGGACAAGTTACGGGACAACCAAACTATTCAAATGTAATAGATTATCTATATGGGGGTGACACTAATGCCACGGACAAAATGTACGGAGCCAGGCACATTTATTTGAAGTGTGAATTATGCCCTTTGAAAATATCAAAACATTTGTCAGTATGCCACATGCATATTTACAATATTAATTTTTACGGCGAAATTTAAAATTTGATTAGTTTGAATTATTAAATTAGGCTTAAATTAAGTCCAAAATGCATAAATTGTACCTCTACAGTCCAAAAATTGGACCGTAGAAAAGTTGCTTATTAAATCAAAGTTCTACTCAAATTTATTGAAAATAGAAATTACTAATTGGAGAAGACTAGGGGTGTAAATTCCGGATGCCCGACCCGAATTCTACAAATTTGGGCGGGATTCGAGCTTTGCCATCAAGCTCGACCAAAATTCGGGCTAAATCGGGCCGCATGAAACCAAGAATCCCCAGTCCTAGGCCCAACCCAAAGCCCTAGACCTTGGCCTTGGGCTCGGGCTTTGGACAAGCCTACGGTCAAGCTTTTGGATGGGCAAGCAGGTCCATTTGGACAACGGGCTTCAATTTTTTTTAAAGTTAATTACATTGAATTAGAAATAGAAAAAAAAAGCAATAAAAAGGATTAAGGAGGGAAAGGAGACAAGATTTTATTATATATCCAACGAATAAATTATAGATTTATCCTATTATTAAAAAAAAGGTAAAAAAAGAATTTATTGGATTATCATTCATAATAATAGCTTTAAATAAATGAAAATATCCAATTTAAAATTTCCAATCATTCATAGGTATAGGGAAAGGGCTAGGGTTAGAGCTGTAAATTGGGTCGGTCGGGTTTACCCGATCCGCTACAGTAACGGGCCCAACCGGCCACGGGTTGGGTTAAGTCCAACCCGTTACAGTACCAGTCCGGATTGGGTCCAGACCGTTTGTCCATTGCTCTGCCCAACCCGACCCATTAATCCGGACCGCTACAATAGCGGGTTGCTACAATACCAGTCCGGGTTGGGCCCAGACCGGATTTGGCCGAGCCCCTTTTTTTTTTAAAAAAAAAATTATAACTTTTTAAAAAAAAAAAATTCATTTCATTTTTAGATTTACTTTTTTATGAAACAACCCATAACAAAGCAACATAAATGTTGAAATTTTATTTATTAATTTTTTTATCAAATACATAGATTGAAAAATTAAAACTATCAAAGTTAAAAAAATTAAAAGTTGAGATTTATATCATTATAGTTAAGCACATCCCAACTAGGTTGGCACCCACTTAACTGTCA
>BRYE01000017.1:3978918-3981418 GCA_030159115.1 Actinidia arguta var. hypoleuca | reverse complement strand
CCATATGGAATGCTTCTAACAAGAATTTTTAAGTATCTTCACGTTGATTTGGATGATGAAACAGCAAAAACTCCAAAGGCCGTGAGCGACGAATATAATGAGAAAACCCTAAAATGAATGGGATACGAGCTAATTGGAAACAAATGGGTTTTAAAACAAACTAAGAAAGTTGAGACGGGGGGTAGTTCGAAAGGAAAAGAGAAAATGGAAGGAGAAGAAGCCGCTGAAGAAAGAGGTTTTGAAACTGAAATGCATACCTTCATGATCAAAATGACTGAGTCGATAACCTTATTGCATACAAAAGTCAACAACATGGCATTTCGATTAGTGGTTTGTGAGAAGAAAATCCGAAATCTGTCAAACATGGTGAGAAAAGGAAAGCAACCATCGGAGGACAGTGAAAGCTCGGACGAGGAAGAGGAAAACAAAGGAGACGAAGGGGAAGCAAGCAAAGAAAAGGAGAAGGAAGATGAGGAAGCAAAGAATGGGGAAGAAAAGGAAGGTGACAGCAATGCAGAACTTGGCGACTCTTCCGAGACTGATTCGGATGCTACTCCACTCATCTCTCGCGCTACATGACGATGATACAGTACCCGAAATTGGAAACTGAGATCAAAATTCGAAAACACTCCGGAGACAACTCTAGAAGTATCTCCATCTCCATCCCCATCCACACCCGTCCACAACGCGTCATCCACCTCACCCTCTCCATAAAACTCTGTGTTTTGTTGTGAAAAATGTGTTATATAATATGTATGAATTCTGTTAATGTGTTCAGTTTTTGACAACATGTATGGAAAATGATCTTAACTTCTAATTTTTATGTCTTATGGTATGCTTAGTATGCCTTGATTGATGAACAATAGCTTATGATTTATGGTATAAAATTGGTATGTTTTGAACTGATCGTTTATGATCGATGATTGCTGATTGATGGTTTATGTCTATAACCTATGATTTATGGATTGACAATAGTATGTTTTGAACTTATGGTTTAAGGGATGAAAAATGAATGCAATTGATAAATCATTACTGACTTTGTGTTTGGGATAACTGAGTATCAAATAATTTTTTAGATATACATTAAATGTATGTTTGGACTTCAATAATATTAGTTATAATTTGTTCCTCAAACAAGCCATTGTAAGCTACCCTTTTTGATGAATTGATAAAAAGGGGGAGAAAGATGGTATATATTACAAAAGATAGGGGGAGATAAGAAAGGGGAAGCAATACATGGTGCAGTATACGAAATGAAAATTTGCATAACCTTCTTGTTCATGTTTTGTCATCATAAAAAAAGGAGAGATTGTTGAATCAAGCTTCGATTTCGATGATAACAAAACTGTTTATTAGTGTTTAATAGGTTTACTAAGCGTGCAGCAAAAAAACATAGCGACCTACAACTCAACTGATCAAAGAAAGCTTCTTAAACACTTTCTAACAGAAAGTGTCGACACCTTATTCTAATGTGTGTCGCACATTGAGCCCAGAAACCAAAATGATCAAATCGGTGAAAGACTTGAATAACTCATCAATCTTGAATGAATAAAAGTAAACAAAGATCATATAAATGCATGAAAACATATCATAAAGAAAGAAAAGCAACTGAACGCTTAGATTATCAAAGAAACGATGAAACGCATTATGGATGGAAGTGTCGACACCCGATGTATAAGTGTCGACCCCAAAAGTCAGTAATCAAATCCAGAATCTGAAGGAGGAAGTGTCGACACCAAATGTCAATAGCTACTCACTAAAGGCTTTTGAAGACCAAGTATCGACACCAAACGTCAGTGTTCAAATTCAGAAGTTTTTGGAAGAAAGTGTCGACACCAGTATCAGCACCAAATGTCAGTAGCTGAAAACAGAATCCCAAAAAAGAGAAGTGTCGACACCTATATCAGCACCAAATGACAGTGCGTAAATTTCAAGAAACTGAAAGCAAGTAGTGTCGACACCTACATCAGCACCAACTGTCAGTAGCTGAAATCAGAATATGAAAAAAAGGAAAGTGTCGACACCTTTATCAGCACCAAACATCAGTAGCTGAAAACAGAGTATGAAAGAAGGAAAATGTCGACACCTTTATCAGCACCAAACATCAGTAGCTGAAGTCAGAATAGAAAGAAGGGAAGTGTCGACACCTTTATCAGCACCAAAAGACAGTACTTAATTTCAGGAATCTGGAAGCAGTAGTGTCGACACCATCATCAGCACCAAAAGTCAGTAGCCAACGAAAAATTTTCTGACAGTGAAGTGTCGACACCTAGATCAGCCCTTGAGACAGTTTTAAGGCAAGAACAGAAGACTTGAAGTGTCGACACTATGAAGAAATATGTCGACACATGAAAAGTGTCGACACCACGAAGAAGTGTCGACACCCAACGGGAAGATTTTTAAACGCAGAGATGTCTGGTACAGTATTAATGGCTTCCCAACTATCACCAACGGTACACTCTTCACTCAAGTCATTAAATACAAGTCTCCAATGGCATTT
>BRYE01000017.1:3911418-3916418 GCA_030159115.1 Actinidia arguta var. hypoleuca | reverse complement strand
TGGTAAGGTGGAAGTAGATGGATAGTGGCAATGGTAGTGTTGAGGAGGTGGTGGTGGTGGGGTGGTCGAGGTAGATGGGGGTGATGATAATGTGTCGAAGGCATTGTTGGTGGTGGTGGAGGTAAAAAGCGGCAACAACGATGGTGTATATGGTGGTATTAGTAACGATGGCGATGGTGGTGGAAGAGGCGTATTGGCGATAATATGGCGTGGTGGTAATGGAGAGTTGGTGGTGAATATGGTGCCGTTGATAGCAGTGGAATGGTTTTTGTGGCGTCGTATTGATGCACTTCAACCCTATTTTGAAGTAGGAATTAGGGATGGCAATGGGACGGGCGAGGCCGGAGGTTGGTATCCCCGTCCCCGATCCCCGAAATGTTTTACAATCCTCATCCCTGCCTCGATCCCCAACGAAATTTTTTTTATACTCCCATCCCCGCCCTTAACAGGAATCGGGGATTCCCGCCCCGAATTTGAACCTTGAATTGTACAAATTACTACAAGAAAAACAAATAACTTTATAAAAAAATTAATTTTTTTTTGTAAAGAGAAAACAAACTAAATAAGAAAAAAAATAAACATAAACTCATTTCAGGCAAATTCAAACAAACCTATTGATTAACTTCAATCCTTAACAAAAAGCAAACAAAAACTACATAACCAAAAAGTTATTTTATAAAAAAATATTTTTGTGTGCATAGAGAAAACAAACAAAATAAGAAGAAAAAAATAAACAAAAACTCATTTCAGGAAAATTCAAACAAATCTAGTGGCTAATTTCAATCCTTAACAAAAAAAGAACAAAAAAATTACGCAACAAAAAAGTTACAGAATAACATACCGATGGTTGTTTCAACCATAAAATTTTCATATAATAATATCATTAACATTTGTTACAAATAACATACCGATGGTTGTTTCGACCATAAGACTTTTATACAATAATATCATCAATATTTGTTACAGTGGACACATCATCATCAACATCTATATTATTATCATTCATGGTTATAAAAAGGTAAAATCCTAAAATGGTAAAAATATATATATAAGATAGGTATATTAGTAATATAGTATTATAGTAAGGATAAAAATATAAAATAATATTAATTCGGAGTGATTTCAGGACCAGGATCGGGACAAGGATATACAAATCGTCCTCATCCCATCTCCGAATTTTTTTTTATCCTCAAATTCGAAACAAATCTCAAAAACACTCAAAAAAATTCACCTCAGTCAGACCGGGAAGAGGGGCAGGACGAGTGAAATTACCATCTCTAAAAGGGATTTTGAGCCCAACACCTTATGAAGGTCGAATCATAACCCGAGCCCCTGATGGGAAGCCTTTTCGAGGTCAAATCTGAATACTTCTACTGCAACATCTATCACCCGGAATCCTTTCTGGAGAAACCGAAGGGAGCATGTCGATGCTTGTGTACACACGCTTACAAATTCAACATTTCTACTTAAATTTTTTATAATTGTTAATCTACTTTTTTTAAACGGCACTTAAATTTTTAGTAATATATATAAAATATAATTATCAAATCAACTTAATTAAGATTCACTTAATACATTTAGTTCTAAGTATTGAATTGATTATCAGACAAGAGTCAAATTTATTATGAATAATCAAACACCACAAACATCTATAAATATCTTAAGTTCCCAACCACCCCATTTATTTCAATTTGCATAATTGGATGAAGAAATGTGCAGGTGTGTTACGTCCATTTTCAACTTGTCATGAACCACAAACAATTTCAAAAATAAATCGAGATTATTTGGGAATTTGGGACCCTACCTAATTTTTTTTAAGACATAATTGACCTTACATGGGTTCTTATCAATTTCAATTTGGAAAACTTCTTCTTACAAAGGGAGACCTAACTTTATTTAGACCCATAATATATCATATTTTCTCCTGCTTTATAATATGGGTTCTATTTTTAAAGCTCAAATCCATAGACGTGTTACAAAAAAAAACTTTTTGCACTTCTCTTTTATCTATATTCACCTAATATCAGTCACTATTAGATAAAATTACTAAATACCCTTCCACATAGTGAAAAGTCGTTCAGAATATATAGTCAACAAGGATATTTTTTTTCAATTTTATCTAATAAATGACATAAAATAAAGTTCAACGGGAGAAAAAAAGTGTATAAATCATCGCTCCTTAAATTTATGGGGTCCATCTAATCTAAAGAGCTTAAATTAAAAGGCCTTAATCAGTAGCCTAGTTCGCTTAACATGCGTGCCCTCCTAAAAACGCTAATGCATCTTAACCACAAATGTTGCAGAAAACACTTGCAATATCTTATAACCTTCTCTCTCCACTAAAATAGCCTAGTTTGCCTAACATGCGTGTCCTCATGAAAAAGCTAATGCATATTAACCACAAATGTTGCAAAAAACACTAGCACCATCTTATAACCTCCTCTCTCCACTAAAATGGCTGTTGTGGCTTCTTTCTCTCTCTAAAAAAAATTCTTTTCCACATTAGAATTAATCAATGTTTTTTTTTTTTTATAACCGGGTGTTCACCTCAACTAATCTCAAAGTTCTAAAATTAATGATTGAGCAAACCTTTAATAGTTTCAATGTTTGAAACTCTTAGCCTTTACGAGATTTGATTTTGCAACCTCAAGGAGTAAATATCTAAGTTGTTCTTTTCTCTCACTCGACGAGTCCCGAGTTATAGAATCAATCAATCAATGCTCTACTAACCATTTTTGAAGGTATGTGAAGATACATGGAATGGAAATATCCAATGTAGGGTTGCTTTCAGCTATAAATTCTTTGTTTTTGGAGTTGATGGGCACATTTATGTTTTGGCAATACGCGAAGGCACTAGAAATGAATGACATTTCATGTCATGCCTCATTTGTGTGGCAGGTGGTTAGCATATGGTGGATACGGATGTTGCTATGTCCTTTCAATGTGGAGTACCTAAATAATGCCATTTTCATATAATATATATATATATATATATATATATATATATATGTTCTTAGAATATTCATATTAGCCTCACTAAATTTGAGCATAATTTTTTTATTTAGTTATTTTTTTTTAACTCGATCAGCTTCTCTTTTAGGGAAGATATTAAAAAAGTAAACAGCAAGTAACAAAGTTAAATTTGTGCATTGTTTTGGGTAAGATTATTGTGGATAATTTTGAACGTTTTACTAGTTAAATTAGCCAAAAGAAATGTTTAGCTAGCTTGGTATGGATACTCTTATTTATTTGTTTTACAAAGAAAACAAATAAATAAATGTTTAACGGCACGAGGGACAATTAGATAGCTAGCAAAAAACATCAAGACTTTGTTGTAATATTGCATAATAAAAATAAAAATTAACGTATATTGTATAAAAAAATAGAGTGCATGAAGTCCTTATCACAAGAATGCCTTTAGATGTAAATACTAAATTAGTTAATCTTAATCCATAAATAAATAATCCAAAGTTATACTAGGCCCAAAAAAAACCGTTCAAAAAAGGAAAAAACATGAACAAACCGACACACTCAAAATCCAAAGAGTCAAGTGAGTGAACATTATCTCTATTAAAAATTTTTTGAATAATGTGATATATCCCATTAAAGATGTGGAGCCCACAATTCTGAACGATCAAAGTGTGGATAATGTTGACCCACTTATTTGGTTTAAACCACCTTTGTCAAACCCAAAGGCCCAACTTGGGAAGTGAATTGGGTTGCTGCCTTTATGAACATACAAAGAATGGATCTGCAATACATGATTTTGGAGATGGGCTCGTAACTAAGTTAGGCCTAAATTGAGCCCATAACGAAACCTCTTTTGTCAAATGGGTCCATGGGCTCCACATCAGCGACTTATTCCAGGCCCATAGCTGGGCGTCCAATGTTTCCAAAATCGTCAAATCGAAATTAAGAAAGCCTAATTCACTCTCTCACACACACACAATGAGAAAAAAATTAAAATGAAAGTAATAAATTTTAAATTAATTTAGAGGGTACCTGTCAAAAATTTTATAAGTCAAAATAGTAACTTTTCAGAATTAGCTTTTAAATAGTTCAGAAGTATTTTTTTTGCTCAAAATCAGAAGCAAAAGTTGTGTCGAACAAGATGACACAGATTTTATGATGTCAAAATCTAAACTCTTCTATTGAGAAATTTGGAAAACACCCAACCTTAAAATTTAGTGTGGGTGTATGTCCAAGCTGTGTGGGCTCACTGGTGATGCAAACCGTTTACACAAAAAAATCAGATGATTAGACATAGATGGACAAGTGATCCGAAAATATTGTCTTTCACAATCTATTGACAAAACTATAATAGTCGTTCACATTCAATGTGGGACTACCGATGCTGAATCATGCTATTTTTATTTAATAGATATTTATACTGATTCTAATTATGATATTAGGTTTGGCTCGGGGTGGGCACCAAATTAACTCACACCACCAACCCAAAACCTATACCTTCCAGGCTGTATCTGTATTTGTATCTGTATTTGTATCTGTATTTGTATTTGTATTTGATTTTTTTTTTTTTTGAATACCAAATGAAAAGAAGCAATGGAAAATCATAGTTCCCAATTGTAATTGAACTATGGAATGATCTTGGTGGTCTAGTTTTCGTTTCTATGGCCGAAAACAAGCTACAGACTCTTTGTAAATAACAATTTGACCCCCTCAACACAATTATACCTTATAAAATACTCTGTTCCATTGAAGTTGGTATACCATTTTTCAGCTTAAAAGATCCCAACAAATAATAGAAACTGCGTTTGCATGCAGCACTTTCTGTAGTTAATTTATTAGTTAGGCCCCGTTTGAGGTGGTTTTTTTTTTGTAATTTTTGCTTTAAAATTCCGATTTTTTCTGGGTGTGTTTGGGGGAGCATATTTGGGATAAGTTAACAAGAATTTATTAGCTAAAATAGCCCAATTTTTTTAGTTACCCCAAACAATACATGTGCTTTTTTTTTTATCCCACTTTACCTTCTTTATTCA
>BRYE01000017.1:3901418-3903918 GCA_030159115.1 Actinidia arguta var. hypoleuca | reverse complement strand
CTTCCGTTCAGTGATTGAATCACCCATCTGGGATGGAAGCAGAAACAGGTTTATCAGTAGATTACAAGGAGATGGTGATGAGAAGCAATGGACCTATAAGATAAAGGAACCAATTTAAAACCCAAATTAGGAAGGACATTTTGGGAATCAAAATTAGCATAAGCCAGCTTCAAGATGGAGGCTTCGTTGGGTACCAATTTTTCGACTGACTTTTTTTAAGTTTATAAGCAAAAAAAAACCAAAAAAAATAGTTTTTTTGCTTTTTTATTTTTTTATAGTTAAAGTAGAGCAAAAAAAGTAAAAAAAATAAAAAAATCTTGAATTTTTTGATAGCAAGTTTAAAAAAAACTTGACTTTTAAGCATTATCAAACGGAGTCAGAATTCACACCAAACTGAAATGTTCACTTTTTACAATAGTATAAATACTGATACACACAGATATAAATATATATATATATATATATATATAATATTTTAAAAATCAGAAACCAAAAAAAAATCTAGAGGGAGAGGCTTTCATGCTAGGGTTGGAAGTTTTGCTAGGGCTAGTGGAACTAGGGTTAATGTTTTAGCTTTTAAATGTAGGGTTTTAAAAAATTATGCCTGTGGTTTCTAAGGTTTTCACTTTGGTACGTGACTTACTAACTTTCTTAATTATGTCCCTAATATACTCAATTGGAGTCCATCTAGTCCTTGTGCAATTATAAAATTATAATCAGAAGTCCAAAAGATGCACAGAAAATCAAAATCTCCCTACTAGAAGAGCTTATTGAAAATCTTAAAGATAGCCAATTAGAAATAGTTGAGAAAGGTAACAACGAGGGTAACCACTTTTGTAAATTATAATCTTGCCAACCTTGTTCTTGCACTGGCTAAGTTCAGGTAATGGTCAAAACTTTTGAACATTAGAAGTTTATGAAATAAAAAAGTCTAAAGAACTCTATCAAGTCGGATCAACGACCGATATCAAATACTATAATAGAAGTTTATGCTAACTCGTGTTAAGATTTTAACCAAAATTGATAAGTTACAAAAATATCTTAGTTCTTTTAGCTTATTCTATACTTAGAAAAAATTAGAAAAAATTGCGTTAAATGTCAAATACTTTTGTGTAACAAAGATATTCATTAGGCTCCACTGAATGACGCGTTAGGCTCGACTTAGATTTTATTATGGAAACACGTATCTACTTGAAAGGAGGGACTTGAGATTTCAAAATTGTGAGTACCACTTTTGTGATTCAAACAAAAAGGGGTCCTTTTTAATTTTCTAAAGATCTTTTTCATGGTCACTGCCCCATGTAAATCGCTTAAAGTTGCTTTTGTATGGGTAAAATGTAACACCATGATCTCAAATATATATATTTTAAGCATCATTTATATGCATATTTGAATAAAATCCAAGTAATTACTGGGAATGACCTAATTTGTTTTGGTATAAATGACGAGATGATCTTTAGATTTAGGATTTTTATATTTTTTTCAATACATTAATTAAAATAAATAAATATTTTTTTAGGACTTCACTCAACTCATATAACGGTAAATTAATAGTGATACGAACTCACACTTATAAATCTGAGCACGATTTGTTCAGATTTAGAAGGACGTAGATCAACATGTATGCTACATTTATGCTCAATGGCTCTTGAGAAGAGATTCAAACTCCCAAAATCTTTTTGCTATTTCCTTTATTCTCTGCTTTTTGAAGTTTGAACTTCCAAGAGATGATTGGCTTATAATTGTGAGGATCACATCTTTTGGTGCATCATGAGGTCAGAAAGATAAAATGGAAAGTAGTTTCCCTCAACTGAAAGGTCAATAGTACCCCTCCCATTCTGAAATACTATCAACCCCTAGCCGGGCCGGAGCTCCATTCCCCAACAGGGCTATAGTCTCTTCACTTTTAAAAATTTTTAAATTTTTAAATTTTTAAATTTTTTACACTAACATCTTCTAAAATATATTAAAAGAAATTACATTTTAATCCTTTCTTATCCAAAATTCTAACTCCTCCCCGAATTGGTTGGTTGTTCAATGTTCTAAAGTTGGTTTGCCCGTCCACAGATCAAATTAAAGTCCACCAAAAGATGACAGGACAAGTCCCCACTAGTGGCATCCGGATTGTACTTGCCAAAGAGAAAAGTCAGTAAATATGAATACTGTTGAGGGGTACTAACGTCATTATAGCACCTCCAGTCAAATGACTCCCCATATAAGCCTTTAACTTCGAACAATATTAGGTTTCAGCTACAAAATAATACCATGCACGAGGCAAAATTAGCCATAGGTTTTTTTTTAGATTTTTAGCTATTTTGTTTTTGAGTTTTCTCATATTTAGTAAAAAAAATTCACTATTTGATTTTATATTTTAAAAAAAAAATTAACGATAGAGTATAAAAGTGTAAAAGTTTACATCTATTTTGAAGAAAAAAAATAGTAAATACAATAAAAATAATTTGTACTCAACAAATTAACTATTTTTTTTTTGTTTTTAGTT
>BRYE01000017.1:3866418-3886418 GCA_030159115.1 Actinidia arguta var. hypoleuca | reverse complement strand
AAATAACTTATTATTAAGTAGCTGCAATGGCAAGGAACAAACACTCCTTTAATACAACACAGTTTGCCTTAAGTTGTGTTTGGATTAAAAAATTTGGTAGGAAAAAAAATTTGAAGATGCTTACATTTGTTAATGACTTTGATGCTTATATAATTTTCTAGTGCAAATGCAAACTTCACAGAGCTGAAATCCACTTCACAAAAGTACAAAAAATAAGGCAAGTAAAATCACAACCAGAGCCGGCTCTAGGCACAGGTCTAGTAGGCCCGTGTCTAGGGCCCTCCAAAATAGCCCAATTTTGGAGCTCAAAAAATATCAATATATGGTGGTAACATTTTTGCATATGAGATTATAATTTTTGTGTACTGGACTATATATATTTTGATAAGTCGAAGTAATAGTCTTGTATATGTATTTTAAATCCCCAAATTTATTTAAAATTTATAAGAAGTGTTGATATTTGTTGCAATAATAGTCTCGTTTTTTATCGAAAAAAAAATATGAAGGGCCTCAAATTAAAATTAGGATTGGGACCTTGAGAAACTCAGGACCGGCACTGATCACAACCATCATCAAGGATTGTAAAGTTCGTGAGCAAACCACTAATTTAGCATACAAAATAACCTTTTACATCTTCCATTAATGGATATTAAAAGTGCAATTTAGTTCACAAATTACAAAGAATTATGTGGCGACTTTTAAAAGTCATGAGGGTCAGTAATTAGAACGAGGATTATACCACTTGTGGGGTCAAAGTGAAATTTGCCCTTATTCATATATAAGGGCAAATAAATATATAGGTATTTATATTCATGTATATATCTAAATGGGTGTTTGTGAGTCAAGATGAGGGCATTAAGGTCAAGGATATTCTTTTCAAATTTAAAAATTTTAAGGACATATATCATATACAAGTGAAGTTCACTTGCTGTTAGTTTGGATGAAATATAAGTAATTGCATTTTAGTTCACAATCCACAAAGAATTATATGTGGTTTTTAAATGTTAACGGAGTAATCTGCATATGACCAAAATATTCAAATGGTTTTTAAATGTTATCCTAAGAATAATGTGACACTGTGACAGGGGATTTGCCCTCAAAATAATTCCTAATTAAAATTTGAACTTTCACGACTCCAAATGCATTGCGATAAGCGATTCGATTCGATTCGATTCGATTAAGGCTTTATTTGGATTAAGAATTTAGTGAGAAAATATATAAAAAAAAGGTAGATGATCCAATGATTAATATCTTTAATTCCTTGATTTACATAACAGATGTATTTGATGTGTTCATAAACAAGAATGGGAAATTCAAAGAATGTTTGAGCAAAAACAAGCGCGGCCTACTGAGTTTATACGAGGCATCGTACTCAGATGCAGAGAGCGAACACATACTGTCTCAGGCCACGGAGTGCACAAAAACTTGTCTCGAGCAATGGATGCAACTTTAATCACCCAAAGCGAAAAGAAATGTTGCCCAAGCCTTGGAGCTACCGCAGCATTTGAGGATGGCTAGGTTTGATTCTAAGAATTATATCGATGAATACAGCAGGAAAAAGACGAAGAACGTGTGTGTTATTCGACTAACAAAGTTGTACTTCAACACGGTTCAATCGCTCCGCCAAAGCAATTTTGCTGAGATATTAAGGTAGTAGGCATTCTATTAAATGGTCTTTGAAGGTTTGCATTTTAGTTGCTGCTCTGCTCTTCAATAACTTAGTGGCATGATTTTATAGTATTCGTTTTCGAAAATAGAAAGTACGTGTTATCATGAGAATAATACGATAAAAATATGACGAAATCATCCGTCTAAGATTATTGAACCAATTTAACTTTTTCTTCGAATAATCCTCGCACATTGTTCTAAAATAAGACACGTCACACGTTGCAAACCCCTAAAAGTTCCATCCCAAAAAAATTGTACACAATTCTATATGTTGAAATGTAATTTGGTACAATTTTTTCTCTTCTAGGTGGTTGAAGAAGCAATTAGATCATGCTGGTGAGCTCAGGTTTGCTCGCGATAAATTACTCGAATGCTATTTCTGGACAGTGGAGATTTTTCCAGACCCGTGTCGCTCAAGCTGCCGAATTGAAGTAACCAAGACTATATGCATTTTATCTGTCATTGGAAGCATCTTCGATTCTTACGGATCTAGAACGAATGAACTTGTTCAATTCACCAACGCAATTCGGAGGTTTTGAAGCTCTATCTCTTTCTTAGTTTCTTTATAGCTGTGTCAAAATTCGAAGCTTTGGCGAGTGGGTTCTGAAGGATTTCGTGACGTTAACTGGTTTGACAGATGGGATATTGATGCCATTGATCAGCTACTGGACCACATGAAAAAATGTCACATGGCACAGTACAATATGACCATCCAAATTGGATATCGGATCATCAAAGAACACGGATTTGATGTCGTCCCACTTCTAAGGAAATCCATAATATATTTTTTAGCATGTTTTTCCTTAATGAGTACAAGGTTTTCGTGCTTGGTTTCTTTTCTGTTTCATTTCCATTTTCTGAAAACAGTTTCTGTTTTTAATAGTTTCTCCTTTGAGAATTCTGAAAATATTTTCACAAAAGTAGATCTTATTGTTTCTTGTTGAAACAAATTGGCATAAGAGTAGATGTGTGCCCACTCTTGAGGCATATTTAAGGAGAAAAAATATCACGGTCAGATGAATTGATTATTGAACTACCTTCATAATTTTACTCAAAACGATAGCAGAGAAGGATTTTCACTTTACAATAGCGTCATTTGAATTTTTCTTGGGCTGTGTTTGGATTAAAAATTTGATGGACAAAAATAAATAGTTAATGAATCTAACAATTTAGATATAAGCATTTCCCCTCTAAATTCTTAATTCAAATACAGTCTTATTGGCAAGGTCGGTCCTTGGGTTTATGATGCCCAAAGCGAATTCTGACAATGATGCCTTATTTATATAAATACATTAAAAAAATATTAGCTCCTAATTAATTTTCTAGTAAAGTGAAACGACATTCAAGTAAGTTTTATATAATGATAAATCAAGGTTGCAAAAAAATATATATATATAAAATGTAAGAAAATCTCTGGTCTTCATACTTTATAAATAGCACAATCTAGTTTACATAAAGAAAATTACTAAGTATTTTTGGAAAATTATATTCTCTATAGCAGAATAGCAGATATACAAGAGGAAAAAAATCATAAATAGAAATAAATACATATCAGATTAGTTGATTAAAAGAATAGGGGTGAATGAAACAAATTCAGCATTCAACATTCTGAAGATAATGAAAAGAAACAAAAATCAACAAAGGATAATAAAAAATTAATCAGAGAAAATACTCATATTAAAAAAATAGATTTTTATCTTGCTAACCTGACCACCGTCCATTGTTTGTTAGAGATTGGATTCTGGATGAAATAAGAGAGAAAGAGGCCAAGAGGAAAGACCTAAGTTAGGGTTCTCAAAAATAAAAAGTGAATTATATGGAACAAAGACAGAAAAAATGTCAAATGATAGCCAAAACTGAAAAATGAAGAAACTAGGGCTTTAAAATATCGAAAGACAATTTTTTTTCTTGTAGAACTAGCCAACCAAATAAAAGAAAACAAAACTCAATTCTAAAATTTATTTTTTTTGTGGTGCCCCAACTGGGGCCCAAAGTTTTAAAAAAATAGGAATGATATACAAATAGAATTGCGTGTCGAATCTTGCAAACACAGTCTCCTTCATAAATGCACGAAATTCTGTTTGTATTTTATTCTTATTTTTTTATTTTATAATTATAAATTTAATTTTACTTTATATATCGTTACTATCAACGGAAGTTATTATTTAAAACTATATGTTTATCGTAATTTTCCAAATTATATCTACCAAGAGAAAAACTTTGGACTTTGAATGAGCTTCACGTGCAAAATAGTTGCCTCTTTGGGTCCTTTTCCAATTTGTGTTTTTATAGCCTTAAAGTCGTAGAGCACATTTCACGGGAGCCTACTATGCCAACTGATCTCTGAGTTTGTGTAAATTCTGTGGTATGCATTCACACGGCGTTGCCCTCACAGTATTGGGTTTCGTCATTGTTCAATAATATGATTCAAGCAGTTAATTTTTAAATATTTTATAGATTAATATTTTCATAAAAATATTAAATTAACTAAATATCCATAGTCATTTTAATAAATTTTGTTTTATAATTTATTTTTAAAATTATACATTTTATTCATTTCTTCAAGAGAAATGTGATTTGATCATGAACTTTGATACGTGATTAAGACTAAATTTTTCATAAATGATCTTCTCAACAAAATCTAAAAAATACTCTATTTGTCTCATATTTTCGGTCCATTATTCTATTTTAGAATGTCCTAAAATAATGTTTACTACAAAAGTCAACAAAAATATATATATTTTTCCCCCTTTAACCATTTTTTCTTATAAAAATTCAACAAAATTAAAAAAATCAAAAGAAATGATTACAGGACAAAACTTAAAAATCAATGAAAATCAGATATAATAATTATATTTTTTAAAATTTTATATTCTCCAAAATGCAATAGCAATATAAGACAAAAAGAATAATGATTTTAATTATATTATTAAATTCTCGGTGACCCCAAATTTGACGAGTAACTCGTCTTGTGCCTTGTAGGCAAAGCATAATAAACACCCATAAGAGATTTTTAGAAAGTTACAAAAAGACGGATTACTCAATTCATATAGTAATAAATAATAAATTTGTTATTCGATAAATATTTGAACTTACACTTTAGATGTTGGGTTTAGTTCGTTTAATTTTTGTGTTAAATTCACTAATGGCATGCATTCAAATTAAAAACCTTATATAGGCCTCATATAAATAAATAAATAAATAATTAGCTAGTAAAAATAGATAATACAATTGCAAATAAAATAAAGGATCCTAATATCGACCGATCTAAGACAATCAATAAAAAAACATAAAATGATTAAAAAAAATTAATTTTTAATATATTTTTTATGTTTTTTTATATACTTTTTAAATTTTCTTATACGCTATCGACAGTTTTAAAAGCGTTTTTTTAGCATTTTCCTAAAATAAAATGTAAAATTCACTTGCGAATAGTGGGTGATGGGACAATTTGAAGTTATTGTATAACGGGATGAGTGTTTGAGTGTCCGCGTGACTTGGGAGAGAAGATGAAAGGTGTCATTTCCGATAAGACAGAAAACCATCTTTCACTTCAACCTGCGGATGCGTGTACACCACCGCCTGTCACCAATCTGACACTCTTCTCCATAAACCATTTTGGGATCTGCGGAGCACAGCTGTGATGTGTGGGGCCTATTTTTTTGGGTGCACAAATTTATTTTTAAGGGTACATTTCACTGCCCTTATCGAAAGTTTTAATAAGAGAAATACAAACACCTCTTTTGTAATTTATGAAATTGAACTGACCTCTATTACTTTTAAAAATATTATTAAGAATATATTTTAAAGTTATTTTTTGTGCAAAAGAATAACACATTTGCTCTCAGATTTAGGGGGGTTAATTTTTTTTTTCTCAATACACCCATTCAATAGATAAATATTCTTTATTTTTTTAAAAAAAATGATAATCAAGTTTATTTTTTAAATATGTTTAGGTCAGGATCACTTAAAAGTAAATTATTTAGATTATTTTTTTAAAAGAAAATTAACAATAATAAATTCATTTTTAACTATATTTTGATTAGGAATACTTAAAAAGTAAAATCTATAGATAATTTTTTTAAAAAAAAATAATAAATAATAATAAATAATAAAAATAAAGTAGTTTATAAATAAATAGCATTTTGAGGGGAAAAAATAACATTTATTTATTTTATGAGTATATTGATAAAAAAAATTAAAAATCCTAAATCTAAAGTAAAACTTGGTATTTTTTATAAAGTAAAAAATAAAATGGTGAAATACACTTACCATACCCCTGAGATTTCAGATTAATACACAAAACACTTCTAACGTTTAAGAAATTATAATAATCTTCCCTGAAATTTGTCTTTTAATACAGATTTCCTGACGTTTGAGAAATTACACTGACTTTCTTTAATTTTTAAAACTTGTAACAGATTCCCCCCATCGTCAATCATACTTTAACAAGATTGATTGTTCATCCCCCGACGTTAGCTGAATAGTGGTTGAAATACCATATATGTCTTTATTTTTTACAAAGATATTATATACCTTATAAGGATGTTGATTGAATGATTAAAAAATAATAATATTTTAGATACAAGAGCATTTAATTTAAATATATGGATAACACGTGATCAATTTTTATCACTCTCTCAAATATATTAGTAACGAAAAAGGGTGTAAGTGAGATAATTAAATAGTTAATGGGTCAATATGATTTATTTTTTGGTCATTCAATTAACATCCTTGTGAGATATATAGTAACTTTATCAAAAATAAGGATATGTATGGTATTTCAACTACTATTCAACTGACGTCAGTGGTACTTTGTATATTAACCCATAACCTCAAGGGTGGTTAGTGTATTTCAGAAGGAATTTGTTACAAATTTTAAACCTCAGAGGAGGTCATTGTAATTTTTTAAACTTTAAAGATGCTTTTTAAACTTCAGGAACTTCAGGAGTGATCAATGTATTTCACCCAAAATAAAAATAGAGCAGTGTCATTAACATTAAAATGGTCTGCATTAACAATTTATCTTGGAAGTCCTGCCGTCTTTGAATACGTCATT
This sequence comes from Actinidia arguta var. hypoleuca, assembly GCA_030159115.1. Taxonomy (NCBI): domain Eukaryota; kingdom Viridiplantae; phylum Streptophyta; class Magnoliopsida; order Ericales; family Actinidiaceae; genus Actinidia; species Actinidia arguta. The sequence continues at coordinate 3,879,691 of BRYE01000017.1, read as the reverse complement.
CTTCTGTCAATTTGAATCGCCAGAATTGTCCAGCCACGATCATAAATAGAGAAAATGAATGTCAAAATTTTGCATTCCAATACTCGAAGTCGGATCGAATTTATGAAAATCTGAATTCAATTCTATTAGCAACATATTTAAATTCGAGTCGAATTTAAAAACTACGCCAATGAATAAAAATAAAATGGTAAATTTATTTTTTTTTAATTCAAATTCGAATCAACGGATATCTAATCTTGAGATACAAAAATTTTAACCCGATCTATTTTTTCTTTCTTTTTTTTAAACAAAAGCAAAGAAGTTTGAAATATTTTAAATGAGAGAAAGAAATATAAATAATTTTGGGATTGAGGCTCCGTTTAGTACCAGCTTTTCGGCTGATTTTTTTAAAACTTATAAGACAAAAAGGCAAAAAATATTAGTTTTTTTACTTTTTTATTTTTGTTTTTTTTGACTTATTTTTAGTTAAAGTAAAGTCAGAAAAATAAAAAAAACAAAAAAAATGACTTTTTTTTATAACAAGCTTAATTTTTTTTTAACTTTTAAATATTATCAAACGGAACCTGAGTTCAAAAGCAGGCCAAGTTCAAATATTCAAGTCCCATTCAAAAAATATGGATTAACCAAATTCGAATTATATGAATTTTTGAATATGACTTTTATTAATGAATTCAAATTTTTTTTTATGGATTTCGAATTTGATCCAGATTTGAATAGTCTACTTAAAATGATTCCTTTTGTAGAAAAAATCGTATATTAGGACAAAAGTATCTTAGATATTTTTGAATTCTAGCTATATAAAAAGTTATTCTTTTCTTTGGTACATTGCTTTATAAAAGGGCAGTGAAATAATTTTCACAAGTACACATTTTTTAAAAAGAAGTTAATTTATGTGAATCAAATTAAACCATTCCATATTTCGCTAATAAAAAGGGAATAATTTTTACTTTTAATCCCTCCAGTTTAAACAAAATTTTATTTTGGTCCTTGCAGTTTTATTTAATATGTAGTCCCTCCATTGAGATCAGTTAAAATTTTGTTGGAAAATTAAAAAGAAAAGAAGCCAAAAAAATTTGATTCCTGTTAGCATGTTGAACGGACGTGGATGGAGGGACCACAATAAAACGGATTAGAAATTGTAAGGTTATATAATTATTCAGATTGGTACTACTGATACCGAAGTGAAACTTTTCCTCCATTACAGGTACCAATGTTAAAAACTTGTAAATGGCGACGGAATTTATAAGCAACAACTTTTGTAAAATTTTTTTGAAAATTATATCAGAGTATTTGTCAAATTTTGTGCATATTAGATTAGAAGAGCTTATTACCCAAAAATAATTTATAGAAAGATTCTTAAAAACTTCATGTTGAAATTTTTTAATTTTTTTAAATAAAAAAAATTAAGATAAGTCAAAAACTATACCAAACACCCACCAACCCATAAATAAACAAGTAGTTTATATTTTTACCTCAATGCCTTTGAAAAGAACACAGAAAAAACATATCTAATGTGAAAAATATTGGGTTGAAGAAAGTGGTGGGAGTAATGTAATTCATGAATGTCAGAGACTTTTGCAGAACTAAAGGCTATAAAACCTATGCTTTTGAGTCAGCCTGGACCCCAATGGCATAATTGAAGGTACCTACATCATGTCCCTTCAGATTTTGAATTAGTGTTGCATTTTATGTGTAAATTGTGACATTTTTCCTTTGAAAAAGGGTAATTTTGGAAGGGAAATATTATAAGTCGTTCTTAGGGTGATCGATAGTGTATAGAAAAATATAAAAAATATATAAAAGTATATTAAAAGTATAAAATGTGCATTGAAAATCGAGTTTTTTTTATCATTTTATGCTCTAAACGATCGTTTTTAGGATGGTCGATATCAAGACGTATTTTGGAAAAGAAAATTTGTAATACGGTTTCCTTTTGTTTCTAAAGTATTAATTTGTACTATCAGGCTGTATTTGCATTAATGATTTGTGAAAAAAAAAATTATCGAACATTAAGCTTTAAATCCGTTAATTTTTTACTTTTCTTTTTTCTCACTAAATTCTTAGTCTACAAACAGCTTTTGTATCTTGCTTTGTGGCTTTTTTTTTATATTTCATTTCAAAATTCAAATCAATAATCTCAATTTTGTGATTATAATTTAAATACCAAACCATTCACAATAATTTTTTCACATGTTAAATCTCTTTGCAAATTGTTTTGGTCATTAGAAAGGGAACAAAATCCCACAATTGAACAAAATTATTGCTTAGTTGGAAGCCAAATTCACACCTTCTCCTTGCTTTCCTAATATTTGGAGGATATTATGGGAGCTGTCTGTACAACCCTCAGCCAGTCCAACTGCTCCCATGGCCCCCCTCCAAATTCTCACATATATTCTCAAATCTCACTTTAGGAAATTGAAAATTCTAAATTTTTGTTTAAAATATGAAAGGTGAGATAAAAACTCAATTTTTTTATTTGAATGACTAAAATAATATAGTTTTTTATCGATAAATAGTAAAAAATACTAATAACGACTGACTTTACTAAAAAATATTGGCCAAACGAAGTATAAAAATATTAAGATATAAAATTATCCAACAAAACCGACACACAAAAAAAATAACCAAAATTTTTAGTGTGTTTTTAGTGTGTTTCGAATGTGTTTATTTAGTAGTATGAGTTTACGTGAGTTTGTTGGCTAAAATAACCAAAATTTTAGTTATTAAAAAAAAAAACAAGTAGTTTTTAGCTATTCCAAACCGATTAGTGTTCAAAACAAAACAAAAAAAAATTCTAAGTGGAACGAAGCCCTAATAAAGAGTAGTAACGTATAGAACCTAGCTTCTTTAAAATCCATTTACATTGATTGTATCATATAATTCATATATTTTGAGCATTATTTTGAGTCAGTTTTGATGATTCAAATCGTTTATATTATAAATTATATCATAAAGATCACTACAGTAAAAAAAAAATTGATCGGGCATAATTCAGTAACCATATAACTCTATTTTATAATTTAATAATTGAGTATACGTCACCCGATTATATTCATTTATCTTTATATAAATTATTAATGATCGACTATTAATTTGTATCCGATTAACTTAATTTTTTATAATAATATTATTTTTGATCATATTTATAATATATTCAATTTAAATTATATAAAATAAAACTAAAACGGAACTCATAATACTTAGAACTTTACCGATGCATTCCAAAACCAAAAGCAAACTTTTAATATAAACTCTAAGGGCTCGTTTGGCTAGCGGATAGTATTAGAAAGATATTTTTTAGAGGGGATAATTTTTGAAGGGGGACAACTTTTAACTTTGTTTGGATACTTTTTAAAATGGGTGGATAAAGGTGAGGATAAGAAAAAAAATATATAGAGAGAAACAAAATATAAAATATTTAGATATTAAAAATATATATTTTATTTTTATATATATATATATATATATATATAAATAAAAATATACATTTTATTTCTCTTTATATATTTTTTTCCTTATCCCGCCCTTATCTACCCGGATAACTTTTAGTTAGGGTGAGGGTCACCCAAAAATTATCCGTCTCTATTCCCCTGTTGGAGAAAAAATTATCCGGAGAAAAAAATTATCCGGACAGATTTGTGCAACCAAACACCGGATTAAGGAGGGAAAGGAGGGGGGGAAAATTATCCCCCCTCTTAATCCACCAGCCAAACTGGGCCTAAATTCCACTTAAAATTAGATTACTTAAGAAAATCATGATTCACTATGGCACACATCTCTAGGCTCCCAACCTATTCATGGAATCCTATTCCATCGAATTAATCCCCCTACTGCTTTAAATAATGGTGTAAGAGAGAGAAAGAGAAGAATGGTACTACTGTACAGTGCGTCCTTGGACTCTCCAGCCTGGCTCTGTCGTCAGCAAAAGGTAATCGTAAAACAAAAAACAAAAGGGTGAATTACACTGACCACCCCTGACGTTTACCTTTAATACACAAAGTACCCCTGATGTTTTAAAAATTATAATGACCTCCCCTGAGGTTTGAGAGAATAGCCTCCCACCCCCTGACACCCTTGTCTCCTTACGAAAATGACCCAAATACCCCCCATTCTCTCTCTCTCTCTCTCTCTCTCTCCCCCCACTCTCTCTCATTTTTTTTGAGTTTTTTGTATTTATTTTATTTTTATTTTTTATTTTTTTTTTATTTTTTTAATCTTATTTTATTATTCTTTTCTATTATTTAAAAAATAAAAGGGTATTAAAAGAAAAAAATAAAAAAAGTAACAAAAAATAAATCTTCTTTTATTAATGAATCTCATTTTAACAAAAAATAAATTCTCTTTTTGTTATTTTTTTTATTTTAATACTTTTTTTATTACTATTATTATTTTTTCTTTTAATACCTTTCGATTGATTTTTTTTATTTTTTACTTTTAATACCCTTCGATTCTTTCAGAAGATTAAAAGTATGAATTCTTGTCAAACAATAAAAAAAAGATTTACTGAAGACAAAAATAAAAATAAAAATAAAAATATCATGATGTTAAAAAAAATAAAAAAATAAAAAATAAAAGTGTATTAAAAGAAAAAAATAATAAAAATGGTATTCATTTTTTGTTATTTTTTGTCATTTTTTTAATACCCTTTTATTTTTTAAATAATATAAAATAAAAATAGAAAAAAACTAAATAAAAAAAATTGAAAAAAAAACTAAAAAAAAATAATAGTAAAAAAAAATAAAAAAAAATAAAAAAATAAATAAAACTAAAAAAAAATGAGAGAAAGGGGGGAGAGAGGGAGAGAGAGAGAGAGAGAGAGAGAGAGAGAGAGAGAGTGGGGGGGTATTGTGGTCATTTTCGTAAGGAGACAAGGGTGTTGGGGGTTGGATGATATTCTCTCAAACCTCAGGGGAGGTTTATATAATTTTTAAAACGTTAAAGAAAAACCTCAGTAAAGGTCAGTGTTCACCCAAAACAAAACACCCAAAACCCAAAACATATGATAAAAGGGGGTACCCTCATTTCAAAAAGATCCATCTCATACTCGCATATCAATTCCACATGCTCCCATTTTTTATCTCTAAAAAGAAAATGGAAAATATTTTCTCAAAAAGTTATGCAATTATATTTTTTATATATTATATATGCGTGTATACGGAAGCACGAATGCATACACTAATGTTGATATGTTTCACATTGCTAAATTATGACGCCTTTATGTGATCTATAAACCTTATGTTCTCATCTACTTAACACCTGAGTTTTAAGAAAAACGATGATGAGTTGTGCCTAATTAGTTATATCAGAACAAGGTTGGACATATCGTTCAGTATGCCGAATGTCTTGTTGTTGTGGTTAAGAGAGTTTTGAAATGTTCAACATCGCTCAGTTATGGTATCTCTGTGCGATCTATAATACTCAGGTTCTCTTCTTTTTATTATCTAATTTTTAAGGAGAAAAATAAATTGGACTTAAGTAGGTATATATAATATGGTGTTAATAACTAATTGAGCAAACTAGTCCGCAAAACATATCAAGAATTGCTTTTCTTATCGTCCCCATACGTTTAAGTGAGAGATAAAAATAAATATATTGCCTAACTTGTTAGGCAAATTTCGTGCCAAAATTTGGCAAAATCTTTTTTTTATATGAAATGCTATCGCAAATTTGACTTTGCCAAATCTAGCCCCCTAATACAATATTTTTGATTACCAATACTTCGTACGATATATTTAAAAATATAATTATTCCTGAAAAATGGAATAACTTTTGCAGAAAAATACAAGATGGCATGGTCATTCATATTTAAATTTCACACAAAATCGTACTCGTGTCATCCATGCAGAGCGAGTAGGATATTTTCTGTACGCATGAGATCGGCTCTTAAAATATTATCAATATATCGAACTTTAACAAAAAAATCTCTCTCTCTCTTTTGTAAATACTACTGCAGTGACAGCTGGACTAAGCAGTGACCAGCTGTAGAATTCCACGTGTCCAAGTCACATTGGCTAAAATCTGCCGTCAGCCTTTTCCCTGAACAGCGACAAGACGTCCACAGCTGCCCAATCCAATAACCTTATGCCAACGGCTAAAAAATTCAATTTTATTCACAGTTCGAATCCGATGTGGACGGTGACGTGGCGTGTGGGGGCCGAACCAAAGATTGGCTATAAAGGCTCACCCTCGCTTGCATTGGCCTATCCATCTCTCATTCTCTCTCTCTCACTCATGGCTTCTGCTCGCTCTCTTTCAATGTCTATGGCGTGTGCGATTTTGGTTCTCTCTCTTGGTGTTGCAATGGTGAATTCGGTTGGGTCATCAAGGTTTGATGAGTTGTTTCATCCAAGTTGGGCTCTGGACCATTTCAGCTATGAAGGAGAGGCTCTCAAGATGAAATTAGATCACTACTCTGGTAATAAAATCATGATTTCCCTCATCAAACAATAAGTTTATGTGTTGGGTTTACAGAAATTCTCTGTTCTATTGTTCTTGGTCTCTTTTTAGTGTCAATTTGAATTTATTAAGCTTCTGTTCTATGATTTTGCTCATGAAACAATGAGTTTATGTGTTGGGTCTTATGGATTTAACCGTAATACTCTGCTCTCTTCTACGATTGTTCTTGGTCCCTGTTCCATTGTATGGCTATCACAATCTGATTTGCAATCTCAAATATAAAATTTCAGGAGCTGGGTTTTCATCGAAAAGCAAGTATATGTTTGGGAAAGTCTCCATTCAGATCAAACTTGTGGAGGGTGACTCTGCTGGAACTGTCACCGCCTTCTACGTGAGTCTATATGATTGTTTTTTCACTCTCTTTTACCTTATTATGTTTAACAGTTCACTACAACCGCTTCCTCAGCTATGGTTAAGAGACAAATAATGACAAGAAATTTTGTAATTGCAATACATATTTTGACGTTTCTACATGCTTTTGAATGTTTTTATATATTTTTTACATATTTTAATGCACTACAGATAAATGCGGCTCAATACTCTGTTTCTGACTATCACATAAAGAAATAATACTCTGTTTCTGACGCATGTGAGAGATTGTTCATTGCATAATATTTTTTTTCCACTCAAAATTTATGGGCTTAACTCAATAATCCGATCTGTTGAGTTCATTGCGCTTATGATCTTTGTTATTTTCAAGAAAATTAGAAATTTCTTACCTCAATTTGGCTTCTTGAATGGATAATAGCTGTATGTAGCTGTTGCTTTCTGCCCGTGAGTGTGATTAAATTCCATTAACTTTCCCTTTTAATAGCTTTAGTCCGCACTATTTTGTCAATAAGCCAATAATTTCTCAAGTCATTATTATACTGAAATCGAATCCTTGCTCTTTTTCTGCAATCTTTTTTTGTTTGATTTGATGCTGATTCATTTTGTTGTTCATTTGGTCAGATGTCATCTGACGGACCAAACCACAACGAGTTCGATTTCGAGTTTCTGGGGAACACCACAGGGGAGCCCTATCTGGTCCAGACCAATGTGTATGTTAATGGTGTGGGAAACAGAGAGCAGAGGCTCAACCTCTGGTTCGATCCCACCAAGGATTTCCACTCATATTCTATTCTCTGGAATCAGCGCCAAGTTGTGTAAGCCTCTCTCTCTCTCTCTCTCTCTCAGCAATTATGTTCGAGTTTACATAATGGGTCTGTAAAGCAATGGAAGTTTTGCAGATGATGTTTCTCCAATTCTGGACTTCGCCCCACTAAAAAAAAAATATTTGGGTTTTGGTATATATTTACACAAAATTACAAGCAGAAACAACCACACAAGAATGAGGCATCACAATCTTGATTTTATTGATTTGGTTGCATCTTATGCCAATGTGTGGCCCCTCCGGGTTCATGGGGAATGGTCGGGTCGGGGCAGAGACTACTATTCTAAATTTGAATCCACCTAATAAATTTAACTACAAATTCCTGGAAGATAAATGGAATGTGTTTAATTTTATTTTTTGATTGTTAAATATTTTGGAAATAACCCTTATTTTGTCCATTTTTATGTACAGATTTATGGTGGATGAGACCCCAATCCGTGTCCATTCCAATTTGGAGCACAGAGGCTTACCCTACCCGAAGGACCAACCCATGGGCGTGTACAGCTCCATCTGGAACGCCGACGACTGGGCCACGCAGGGCGGGCGCGTGAAGACCGACTGGACCCACGCTCCCTTCATAGCCTCCTACAAGGGCTTCCAAATCGACGCCTGCGAATGCCTCGTCTCGGTGGCTGATGCCGAGAACGTGCGGCGGTGTGGTGGAGGGAGGCGGTTCTGGTGGGACGCTCCGACCATGTCGGAGCTGAGCCTGCACCAGAGCCACCAGCTGTTGTGGGTCAAGTCCAAGCACATGGTGTACGACTATTGTAGCGACAAGGCTAGGTTTCCGGTGGTTCCGGTGGAGTGTGTGCACCACCGCCACTAGTTGGGTTTTGGTTCAATCACTGTAAAAAAATTTAAAAATCAACGTGTTCAACATGAACTTCATGTTCATATCTTGGGTCAATTCGTCTGGGTATGTAAGATAATGTTCTTTGGTTTAATTATGAAAGTTTATTCAGTTTCTCTCTATCCACGATTTGAAGTTGCTAGAATTTTGTCGGCCATACGTGAAAATGTGTGAATTTTAACATTGAAACTTTAGTTCCACTTGAAAATGTGTGATGCTTTGGGATATATCTAAAAACCAAAGGAAATCCGAATTATTAATGAGAGCATAAATAAATTCATATTATAAATAAGACCAAAAAAAATTTAAATTATAAATAAATAAATTCAAATGAAATCCGAATTATAAATAAGATTAAAGGGAATCTGAAGTATATTAAAGTTCTCCCTATATACTTCATCACTATTCTTTTTTTTTTTTTCAGGTTATATTTTTGTCCTAAAATTATTAAGTCTTGCATCCATAATTAATTTTAAATTAATAGATATTGTATCTTTATGATAGAATTTTTAAAAATTCATTTGCTTAATAGTAAAAAAAATAATATTTAAAAGATATTTTTCTTGATTGGTCTTGTTTATTTTGTAATTTTTTACGTTTTGATTTTTTATTCTTTTAAAATTTTTATTAATTTCCCATGACTTAAAATTAAAATTACATCAATGGTTACGTTTTGATTTTTTATTCTTTTAAAATTTTTAGTAATTTTTCACGACATAATTAAAATTACATCAATGATCAAATCAGATATTTTTTTATATTAAAAAAGTCAACAACACAAATCCATATTCACTTAGAAAAAGCACATAATTCCATAATAGAAAGAGACAACAAAATATAAAAAGACCTCTTAATGTGGAATAAATAATGCTTATTTTATTTTGAAGTATATAAAAGTAACTAACTGAGCGTATTATTGGTTTAGGCGATGGCTAATGTTAAAAACATTATAATTTCAATAAGAGTTACGATACCATAAATTAAACTCGAAAAAATTTATATAATTCAAAATAGATACGCAAAAATGTATCTGAATTATTTATTTTGAATTATGTTATTTTTTTTATCAAAATTATGAGATTATTGTGTTTTTCAACAACAAACATTACCATATATTTCAATATATATATATATATATATTTGTGATTTATCCAATTATACTATTCAAAATTTTTATTTTTTATTTTGTGGGGATCAAAAGGACGCAGAAAAGTCTTATTGCGTCCTCGTGCATTATTAATAAAGTGGGTCCCCTTCCCATGAATATCTCACCGAATGTTGTCACTCACTCACGGGCTGCCCCACGGGAGCCTGACCAAGTGAAATTACGTGACCCAAGTGGGCCCATGTTGAGACCAAAAAACTAGTGGAAAATGGGCCTCCATACGTTAGTGGGCCCAATGTTCAAGTGCAGAGGTTCAAATTTCAAAGTTTCACGACTTCAAGAAGAAAATATGTTATATATAACAAGTGGTGGAAGCTCACAATCTATATGTAAATTAGCCATTCGATTATTAGCACAAAAATTAATAAATTAGCTTTTCAAGATGCACAAATCGTACTCAGTGTTTGAAAAATTGATTTGAATCCGTAAATTATCATTATGTGAATTAAATTACCAGTTATATGATATCCGACAAGAAAATCTCGAAAAGTCTACTCTCAAAATCACTCTGCGTTTAGGCGCCTTTTTTATGCTATTTATTTTCGTTTATACTCTCGTGTGAGGACCTTTATCAAGTTTCCATCTCATCTGTAAAATGGAGAAGATTGAAATCCAATTTAAAGATATATTACTTTAGAAAAAGGGCTATGATTCTCTAAAACTTTAAATTTAAACGTAATTCAATTATGCAATTATTAATATATGATCAACTTAATTTATTTTTTTTACGAATAACCTTCTTTGCGGTTTCTACGAAGAGAACTATTCAAAATACAAAGATGGGTTTGTGATAGATTCTTTTTCTTATTGATAGCTCCATATTCCCTCTCAGTCTAATTGGGTTAGCGAGAAATCAACTAATTTGGAATTCTGAAATTAACGGTCAAGTAAACATCCATTGGCTTTAAGAGAATTTGAACTGTCAAACTCTTGAACACAAAATTAATTTTTTTATCAATCGAGCTACCTACAGATTTAGGTTGTTCTGACTATAAATTGATGGGTCAATTTACTTATTTTTTCCTTTTTCCTAACACTTATCTTTTAAGTGAAAAACTTTCTTCACAGTTCTTCAACTCAGTGAAAAAGTAAAAAAAGAAAAAAGAAAAAAGAAAAAAAGAATTATCAAGGTACTATCATGCGCTCTTGTGTCCCCATGGGAAAGGATTATAATCACATGAAAAAGACTTGAGTTATAATTAAAGGAGACACTAGGTGGCAAATGCACTACCATATATTCCTTAATATTGATCTAATAATAATTGTATCTAAATAAAGAACTTCCAATAACTACTTAATATTTAAACACAAAGGGATTGTATAATCACCAATTATTGTAGCAAATTCCTAAAGAAAATGTATTTAAGGGACTAAATAAATGGCAAAAAAATGATTGCACACCCAAAGAGAGTACAGAATGTGTGATGTGTCACCTTAATTATCATTAACTATGCAGAAAAATGGAAAGGTTATTCCCTAACTGGACCACAATGTTCAATCAAAACTCTCTAATATGATTAGTAGTTAAAAATTTGATGCAATCCCATTACATATTCTAATATCAAAATGAGCCTAGCCTGAGTCACCCAAGTGAGTGTTACATAACTAGTTATTGAATTTATCAATCTTTTATTTATTTTTTTTCTCATTTTTTTTCATTGAGAGAAGGAAAAAGAGGAATGGGTATTATTGCTTTGGTTAATTTATTGGTTATTAAATCATAACTCATCTATACTATTAAATACAATTCATTTTGAATCTGAAATTTATCTTCTGTTATTTACGGTTAAAATACATTTGAGTGAATCAAATGGCTGAAATTTCACCTGAGATTATTTTTTCCCGTAAAACTATCACTTTTTTTCTTTTTAATGGTGTGGAACTCACATTGGTTTTGATCAAATAAAAAAATCCCTCTAAAGTTGGGCATATTTTTTACCCATTGAATATTTTTTTAGTGAGACCCACAAAAAAAAAATTAAAACACACATTTCTTTCTTTTCTTTTTATTTAATTTTTTTATTTGATCAAACGTTTATATTATATTAGTTTTTTTACGATAAGAGTCTAAAAATTTAAAAAAATTATTTAATTTAGAGATATTTTTTTTAGTGAACTTTCACTTAAATTAGATAATCTTTTTAATATTTTTAGACTCTTTTTTATCGAGAAAAATCAAAAAAATATAAAATATTAATTAATCGGTGAACAAAATTTTAAAAATAAAATAGATAAAAAAATTTAATCCAAATACAAAAAAAAGTATTTATTATTTATTTTAAGTTATAAAATTTTAACGAAAACAACTAATAATTTTTTTTTTTTATAGTGACTACAGAGACGGACAATTATTAGTACATTATACATTAGCTAGTCACGTTTAAAACAAGATCAACTAGTGAATTATTAATTAATTGTTACTTCAATTATTGAGGTGCATTGGGATGGATTGGCTTGATGGAGATGCCCATTATGTGGTGGGCCCAAACCTTTAAATGGGCAATTGGGACCTTTCTTTTCGATGAGTAGTATTTCTGAGTTCTCCCAAATCTCCCCTGTTTTGGTATGGAGATGACCCACTGCATTCAAAGCAGAGACCTCCTCATGAGAGAGAGAGAGAGAGAGAGAGAGAGAGTAATCTTTGAAAGGGGATGCATCTGGACCCTATCAACTGATGGACGTAACAAAAGAGCCTGGTAGGTAGGAGGATCAGTCTCTGGGCTTATATTTGTCCGGGGTAATGATTCTTTGGTTTTGTTTTCTAGCTATTTTGATTTTTGGATGAATTACACTGATCACTCCTGAGGTATAGAGTTAATACACAAATCACCCTTAATATTTGAAAAATAACAGTGATCTCTCTTGAGGTTTGAAACTTATAACAAATTTTTTTTATTTTACACTAACTACCCTTGAGATTTTGGGTTAATACACAAATCACCCCTCATACCATGGATGGACAATGGACAAATAGTAAATGTGCTTTGTGTATTAACTCAGAACCTCAAGGATGGTTAGTATAAAATGAGAGAATCTGTTATAAGTTTCAAATCTTAGGAGAGGTCACAATCATTTCTCAAATATTATGGGTGCTTTATGTATTAATCATGAACTTTAGAAGTGTTCAGTGTATTTCACCCTTAATTTTTAGATTCTTTTGTTTTAAGTGATTATTTTTTAGAAATCAAAATCTTATATTTTTTTGATTTCTCTTAATTAGAATAATTTAAAAATGTAAAACACATATGAGAAAATTTTCACTAAACACGAAAAAAAAAACTCACTTTTATCCAAGATTCAAATTCAATAAAAAATTTAAATTCTCGAACTCCTCTCATCAAGAAGAATCAAAAACTGTAAAATTTTAATCGAACGATGAAATTTTTTTCTGAAGATGAAAAATTCAAAAATCAAATCAGATAAAAAAATCTAAAAAAATTTACCCCAAACAGGGATCTATAATTTGATTTCTAGAATTATCAACCGTTTATGTAAAAACAATTAAACTTATTATACTAATATTACAACCAGTATTTCTGAAGATTGTGAGAAAAACGACATTTTAAAGGACACACTTGCAAGTCTGAATATTATGTGTAAGAATTCACGTCAGCCTTAATAAAATTGAACTAAATTTAAATTTAAAAAT
>BRYE01000017.1:3835000-3840000 GCA_030159115.1 Actinidia arguta var. hypoleuca | reverse complement strand
TCTCTTTTAAAGCTCTAATTTAACCAATTAATAGTGCAAATTAGACAATTTAGGTGTTGCATTTGTATTAAAGATACATAGTTTATATTGCTATTTTATGCCATCAGGACTTTAAAAAATGGAGAAAGCTTATACTACATAGTTTCAATATATTTTAGATAAGAATCAGTTAATTTCGTTAATCTTAGGTGGATAGAGACTAACAAAAGATTTAAATTGTTATTGGATTAAAATTTGATTTATTATAATTAAAATTATAGAGTTTAATTTATTCAACCCTGATTTTTTTATTTGTATAATTTCCCCTAAATTATATTAATGTAACGTAAATCTCTCATCGAATTATAACCCAAACACGACGTTAGTATATATATATATTGAGAGAAAAAGTAAAATTATTATTATCACTATTAATTTTTTCCCAACATTTAATTAAATGAGTTTTCGAGAAAACAAAAAACAATTCAAAGCTGATTCATAATAGGAGCACTTACAATATACTAATTATACTTATATCAATCCAAAATCTATACACAAATCAATTGACGACCCCGGTTCTGCCCAAACGGGGCCCAACTTACATCCTAGGAACTAAACATTGCTATTTGCATTATTAACTAAATATTTTTAATATAAATTTAAAATCTGGGCTCTTTGATTTTTGAGTTTTTTTAATGTTTGATAAAAAAAATTATACTTTTTCAATTCCTCTTGATGAGAGAAATCTAAAAATATAAATATTTTGAACAAATTTAGGAAAAAATCTATGAGAAACAAAAAAAATAACTAATTTATCAAGTAAAAATATTTTTTTTAGGGATTTTAATGCACGTTTTTTTCAAATTAAATGAAAAATATTTATATTTCGGACTCTTCTTCTCAAAAGAAATAAAAGAAATAAAATAATTAAAAAATTCATGAAAAGAAATCTAAAAATCAAAAGAGCTAAAAAAAATTTTGAATGTTAAATTAAACAAAACCCAAGTGTTTTTTCTTACACCAGCCTGAGAGAACTGCCGACTACGTAGTTTCAAGAGTAATAATTGGAGTTCGGATCCTCTGTAGTACACGGTAGGTGGAGTATTTAACTTTGTTTTGTACACTTCAAAAAATACCTATCATGTACTGCAGAAGATCCGAATCCGTAGTAATAGTCTTATATATACACATTAAAAAGAACATGAAAGCTACAGGTTTATAATTTGGAAAGTCCTCTAGCATGGACCATTTCAAGCGATGACATCATGGGGATGTAACACCATCACAAATACTGCTCTAGTCCTTTTTTTGCATTTGTGCTTTCTAATCGCTGATTAAAAAATATTATCTTTTTGTAAATAATTTTTAATTTTTTTATATTAATTAAAGATTTTCAATTAATTTTTATATACAAAAAATTAAAATAATAAAAAATAATATATAATTTAAAAAATATAAATATTTTTATCAATTATCTAAAATAGTAAAAATAGACTAGCGTATTAATACTGAGGGATATATGAGAATATGGACCCAATTAGGGTTGACCCCCACCACCAACTCCTGTGAATTATTATAATTTTTTTATTTAGTCCATAAATTATTAATCTAGTCTATGTGTCTCTAAAATTATTGATTACAGTTTATGAAATTTAATTGAAGATGTTTGTTCAACTGATAAATAGAAAAGTGATATTGTTCATGCCATGTGTAGACTAACACCTATCTTAGGAGACCTCAACACAACCACTAGGGTCATCACAAAACTCTACTCACCTCCACCCCCAAAGCACCCCCCGCCACGTACCATCGCCACTGCCCAAATGATTAAACTATATCCCAAAATCACCATCCCTGAGCCCCTTCCAACCTGAAAGTGCCAATCTCACCGTAAGCACCACAACTTCTCATCTTCATTTCTAGACAACTACTATTCGCCTACTGTCTCCGCAATTTAAATTGGTTACACTCCTTCCAAATCAACAAAATTAAATTACAGAAAAGCACACCAAACATCTTAGTTGCCCCACCATGTGCTCATACTCCAATAACAATTACAAAAGAGGAGAGATCGAGAGAGAAGGAGTTGTGGGTAGGGTTTGAGTTATGTGCTCGATTATTATGGTAGGATTTGAGCTTGTGAAGGTTACTTGAAATGTCAACTTTGTCTAAGGATGGTGTACGTTGTACATGATAACTCTTTTTGTCAATGACCTTTTTGTTAATGATTTTAATGAAAGTCATTAATTAGACTTCATAAATTGAAATCAAGAACTTTAGGGATATTATAAACCAAATTAATAGTTTAGGGACTAATAAAATATTATAACAATTTAGGGAGTAAAAATAAAATTAATCTATTTTTTCATCCATCATTCTAACACTGCATGGAAAGAGGAGGATATTGAGACTTGATAAAAAATATAAAGAAAAAGACTTCAAATTAAAAATGAAGAGTGCAAAGTAAGACTGAGTGCAAATTATAAGTTAGATTTTGCCACTAATAATTATTTGCTTTAGATGATTGACCATTTGTACATATGACGTCATGGATGATGTAATAATCTCGTTACAAAATATGACAACACGTACCCAAGTTGTCCCAGACCATGATTTGTGAAAAAAATTGTGGATGAAAAATAAAAGAAGGAAAAATTGTTAAATCTTAGCCATTAAATCTATTAAATCTTCTTCTTCTTCTTTTTTTTTTTTGCTAAACCCTTAACCAAAAACAACCGTAATTGTTTTTATTTTATTTTTTAGTCATAATTTTTACTTCTCCATTTCGTTTTTTATGGAGGAATCATAAATAGTGACTTAGTCAACAACTCCTAATAATTTGAATTTTTAAGTGTAAATATAAATAATTTTCTTGGACAAAATTACCCACACAAGACGTGGAGTGCGGCATCCTTCACTTTCAACTGGCAACCTGACTGTCGGGAGGTGAGCTCACCATCGCCGGCAACATCCACAGCTGGCCAATATCCAACTCCGACAACCTCCACCTCCGGCGGATTAGTGAATTTCAAAAATTAAAATCAAGATAAGAGAAATTTCACTAATACTGTTTTAGTTACTTTTTTTTTATCAAACTATCAAGAAGATGGAGGAGGAAAAATAAAATTCAAGCACACAACAAATACAAATTAATCATAAGTTTGTTAAAAGTTTTACATGTTCTCAATAGTAAAATTTCGTTATTAATATATAGAGAAATTCACTTCTTCGATATAGAATTTTTTTTTTTTAACACAAAAGCATTACTAATTTAAAAGTAATTAAACTTCATCAATTCAGGGCTCAATTTGAAAATGATCAAACAAAACTCCATCTCATTGATACCTCCGTCGCCGTCCAAATCTTCCTCTCACCATGTCCTTGAATTCGTCATCGCTCAAATCCGGAAGCCCAAGAATTGCAGAGTTGTTCTTCAAGCTCTCGAATGTAATGACCTTTTTGTCCCTGTCCATCAGCACACGGAACGCATTACAGAGCTCCCTCATCAGACCCTCCCCACCCAATTTGTTGGCCATCTCCAGCAAAGGATCTTCGAAAGAGAGCTGCTCCGCGCACCCCCCCTGACACATACCCCTCCCGGCCCCACACCCGAAATTACAATTATGCCCCCCCTCCTTTATTTCCTCTCTCTCTCTCTCTTAAAAGTTTTTTTATTTAATTTTTTTTTCTTTTCAATTTTGTGTATTTTTTTTAGTTTTGTTTCTTTTGTTTTTATTATTATTATTTTTTAATTATTTTTTATAATTGTAATCTTTTGTTTATTTTGTACTTGTAGATTTTGAGAGTCATTATTTATAAAAAAATTAAAAAGTATAAAAATATATATCTAAATATTGATTTATTCATGTTCAGGGAATAGTACATGTAATAATACACAAAGAAAATACATAAAAATACAAATTTTAATCAATATTGCCTCCAAACTGTGCGTTTGGTGTTGTACCTATTATTTCGTACCATAAATGAACACGTGTCTTATAACGATTGGCCCATCATTTAGCTTCGGACGATAAATATTGCCACCACCATGTTGGAATGGGTGGTACCGGGTAATGAGTGTGTAAGAAAACTTGGTGGGGTAATTTAAAGGGAGGAGGAAGTTCTGATATGTGTCAAAAATTAAATAAAAAATTAATAAATAAAATTAATTAACAAATAAATAAAACTAATAAACAAAACTAATAAAATAAAAGAAACAAAACTATATAAAAACGGGAGTTAATTAAAAAAAAATGCAGCTAAAAAAAAAAGTTAATTAAAAAAAAAAAAACTGATAAAAAAAAAGAATTAATTAAGCTGGGAAGAGAAGGAAGGAGAATAAATTCTGAAACAGGGATAAAAGGGTAATATCACGGGGGGACAAAGGGGGGACAGGGAGGGGGGAGGTGTCAGGGAGGGGCGCGTAGCATTAGCCTCTTCGAAATCGGCTGTGTTCTTTGCCTCTGCCATGATTGATACTTTTTGGAGAGAGAGAGAGAGAGAGAGAGAGAGAGAGAAGGAGATTGAGGGGGAGAGGTACAAGAGGGTCGTGGTGGTATATATATAGTGGGTAATAAGCCGGTGATTCAAAGGGTTCGAGGAAGGAGAGGAGTGGGGGTGTAGGGGAGAGAGAGAGAGAGAGAGAGAGATGTATGACAAGGTACAGAGGGTTTAAAACTGGGCGGCTTTGGCAGGTTGCTGCAGACTGAAATACTTAAATTTCACAATCTGTGTCTGTAGTTTTACTGAAGTTTCATTTTGGTATTTACAGTCTTAATTTGAATAATTAGAAGATTACCATTTCAATTTGGTTCCAATGTACTCCTCATGTTAATATTTGTTAAGAATTTGAACAGATGGCAAGTAATTTGAATTGACAAGACTATTTTAGAAGGTAATTTTTCTATTATTGGTTCTTGTATTTTGACTATAGTTTTCTTTGTTCCTTAAAAATGGCCATGTGATGTTTACAATATCTTTTTTTATCCAAATTATTACAGCACTACTACAATTTCAGAATT
>BRYE01000017.1:3827500-3830000 GCA_030159115.1 Actinidia arguta var. hypoleuca | reverse complement strand
ACTTATTGCTTATTAGAATATGTACTTTATTCTAAATTATGATTAATTATAAATTACTCAGAGCATTAATGTAGTGAGCATTTATCTTATTGAAGTCATTGAAACTTTTCGCTTGTTTTTAAATACTGATTATCATTTAAATTTATTTCAAACACTTTATTTTCATTCTCTTTCTCGTAATTTGATTTCATTGTCCAAATTCGATATTGAAGGATATTCCTTTAAATTTGATAATAAAAGTATTAATTTGTTTAAGGATACCTCTTTTAATTATTCTGGTATTTTGCATGAAGGTTTATGCCAATTAAAACTTGATGATCTATTTGTTGAAATCATTTTAACCCTACGTCATAACGTAAGAACTAAACATAGTCGAATCAAAATTCTTCTATATTGTGACATAAACAGTTGTGTCATATATCTAGAGAAATATTAGAGAGATTAGTAAAAAAAAAAATTCTTTTGAATCTAGATTTTACTGATCTTGATATGTGCGTGAATTGAATTAAGAGAAAACAAATCAAATACACCAAATAGGGTGCCACAAGAAGTGTAAAACTCCTTGAAATAATCCATACGAACATTTGTAAATCTTTTGATAATTCAGCTTTTGGTGAAAAAAAATATTTTATCACATTTATACACGATTTTTTATATTATGGACATATCTATCTATTACATGAAAAATCTCAAAACAGTTGATGTCCTTGAGATATAAATTTCTGAGTTTGAAAGACAGTTAGATAGAAAGGTAAAAATCGTCAGATCGGATAGATGTGGTGAATATTATGGAAGGTATGATGGCAGAAAACAATATCTTAGTCTATTTACTAAACTCTTTAAAAAGCGTGATGTATGTGCACAATATACTATGTCAAACACGCCACAATAGAATGGTGTAACTGAAAGGTGTAACCGTACTCTAATGAACATGATTAACAGTATGTTAAGTAACCCATTACCCATATCATTATGGATAAAAGTCCTTAAGATTAATGTGTATTTACTAAATCGAGTTCCTAGTAAAATAGTTCCCAAAACTCTTTTTGAACTGTGAAATGGAAGGAAATCAAGTTTAAGTCACCTGCATGTTTAGGGGTGTTCGACGAAGGCTAGAATTTATAATTCACACACAAAAAAAAATTTAGAACAATCAGTGGTTACTTTGTTTGTTATCCTGAAAAATTCAAATGATATAGGTTTTATTGTCCTCCTCATAGTATGATAATTGTAGAAATCGGTAATGCCAGATCATTGAAAATTATAAAATTAGTGGGAGTGATAAACTACGAAATGTGGTTATTCAAGAAGTTAGGGTACAAGTCCCATTACATATAATTTCTAATGAAGTAGTTCCCATAGTCGTCGAATAGTTTGACAATGATGAGCAACAAACTAATGATTAACCACTCTATAATGAGATTGTCACCAATGAACCGATAGTAAAAGAACCACAAGGGATAACATTAAGAAGATCTTAAAGAAAAAAGAGATCATCTATTCTATAAAAATTTGACTTTAATATATGGATAACTAAAGACCCGATTTTATTTTCTCAAGCCATGAAAAATAATGATTCTGATAAATGAATTGATATCATAAATGAAGAATTGAAATTAATTGACCAAAATAAAGTTTGGGATCTCGTTGAATTGCCTAAACGATATAAGAAAGTTGGTTGCAAGTGGGTCTTTAAGAACAAACGCAACACTAGTGACAATATTGAAAGATATAAAGCCAGACTTGTGGCCAAAAATTTCACTCAGTAAGGAGGTATTGATTATAAAGAGACATTCTCTCATGTATTAAAAAAGGACTCCTTAAGAATCATTATGGTTTTGGTAGTTCATTATGATTTAGAGCTACATCAAATGGATGTGAAAACTTCTTTCCTAAATGAGAATTTTGAGAAAGAAGCTTTTATGGATCAACCTGAAGGGTTCTCTGTAAAAGGAAATGAGCAAATGATTTGCAAACTTAAGAAATTAATATATGGACTTAAATAAGCTTTCCAAAAATGGTATCTTAAATTTAATGATACTATTACTTTTTTTATTTTAAGAAAAATAATGTTGATCGGTGTATATATCTAAATGTTAGTGGGAGTAAGTTTATATTTCCAATTCTATATGTTGATGATATTTTGCTTGTCAGTAGTGATCTTTGATTATTGAACCAAACCAAGAAATTTCTCCATAAGAATTTTGAGATAAAAAATATGTGTGAGGCAACCTACGTGATAGGAATTGAAATATTTCGGGATCGATCACGTGAATTGTTAGGGTTGTCTCAGAAAGTTTACATCGAAGGAGTTCTAGAAATGTTTAATATGAAGAATTATTCAGCTAAGTTTGCTCCAATTTAAAAATGAGATAAGTTCAGCATTATACAATGCCCATAGAATGAATTAGAACGTAAACAAATAAAAATGATTCCTTATGTTTGTGATGTAGAAAGCTTAATGTATGCACAGACTTATACTAGGCCAGACTATATGCTC
>BRYE01000017.1:3822500-3825000 GCA_030159115.1 Actinidia arguta var. hypoleuca | reverse complement strand
ACATAACAAGCGAGCTTAAATACAATAAATGACGAAGAAAACATAATTAACTATAATTTATGACTAATAAAGGTTGTTTTAGCGGCCATAGATTACAATAATGTAATCTAATCAATATACGACCGTCATGACTTTCATTAGTTGATTATTTAATTATGGTATTACGATGATGACCAAATTAAAGTGAGGATGGATTGAATTTATTGCGCGCTTATGCTTAACCTTATTGAACCTAATATGAAAAATTATCATATGAACCAAGTGAGAGATATGTAAGATAAATTATGGCCTATAGGATGTGGCACATATGACTTATCTGATATCCATCAGATATATTTATTGGGTTTATCATACTAGGATTTCTTATCATATTCCATATAAACTTGTCATTCTATTGGTCAAGAAAAGAAAAAAAATTTATTTTCTAATACAACTACCTTGACAGGTTGATAGAGTTTAAGTCTAATAAAAAAATTGGTTCTCTCTCTGCCTATAAATGTATACTGTATACCATCATTAATGTGTAATTAAAATTAAGAGTCAAGAAAGAGAAACTTAATTTCTATGAGATTAAGATAGATAGTAAAGTTAATCATTTTAAAAATTTGCTATAATGGCTACAGATATATTTTATGTATTTTTGTTTTATTATCATGTAGATCTTAAATTTATAATTTATTATAATAAAATTTATGAATTTAGATTTACACTTGAGAACCACCAAGAAGGGCTTCATTGTTTCCACATTTGTCGGGAGCCCAATTCACATGATGAAGGCGAATGATGTTGGCTGACACACTACGTGCAGCTTGTTTTGGTAACCGCTTTCGTTTTTTAGTTTCCGTATTTGGGGATTTGGCTTCCAGCTGTTCAAGTTTTACCTTAACAGGCTCAGTTTGGATTATTTTTTTAATTATTTGATTTGAGAATTATTATTATTATTTTTTTTATTATGTTAATTTTGAATAAATATTTAAACTAACTCTCTCAATAAAAAAAGAAAGGAGTAGTCCAAGGGTATGGAGAGAAACAATTTTAGTAATTGATAAAAATATTAAGAGCATTATTGTAACATTACATAATAAAAACAAAAAGTGAAGTACAAAAATCATCACCTTTGATTTTTGAATTTTTTACTTGCTTGTTTAAAATTTTATTCATTCTTGGTTTATTTTGCCAAGAAGAATTAGAAAATGTAAAAAATTAAAAAAAAACAAAAATCTAAAAAAACCTACACTTATATACAGTGGCAGTCCGGGGATTTTTTTTTATTATTATTTTTTCTGTTGGTTTTGACTATTTTGCTATTAGTCCATTGAAGCTGACCTCCCTAAATATTTTTACCGAAAAATCTATTAAAAATGTATAATTTGCTCCTCTCAGTGCAATTTTTGCGTCCGCCACTGACTATATAAGCATGAGAGCATGGATTTTATTGAAAAAATCTGAAGAGATTTTTGTATGTTCGTGTGAAAGTAATCAAACATTATGTAACTTTTTTATTTTGCTCATGATTTCTTTATTTTTCCAACTTAATTCGTATTGTATGCTAAGCATGTTTAGTAAGTATAAAAATATTCTTAGTACTTTCTAACAAAACTTACATTATAACTTCATTTTCTATCATTTCACTATTATTCTAATTTTCAATTTAATTCATTTTCTTTGATTTTTGAGTTCTTTTGTTGTAAACCATTTCACTGTCTGATCAATACATCTTCGGTTGCTCTCGTTGAGAGAATATGAAAATATAAAAACTGAATTTTTTGATCTTCAGTGATTTTTATTCAAATTAAATTAAAATTTAGAATTTTCAAATGTTTCTCGTGAAAAAAGTTTGAAAAATATAAAACTCTAACCAAACATACAAAATTACTATAAAGGTAATAGTTTAAGATTAATTATATAGAATTCATTAATATATTTGAAAGTTCCTTAAGAGCAACCTTTTCGTCCATCTTTTTCTATGCATTTAGGGAGTAATTAATCTATTTTTTTCGTCTATCATTCTAATGTTGTATGGAGGAAGGAGGGACATTGAGACTTAATTAAAAATGTAAGTGGAAGACATTTCTCAAATAAAAAATAAAAGGTGCAAAGTACAAGGGTGTAAAGTTAGATTTTCCCAATAGTAATTATTTGCTTTAGATGATTGACCATTTGTAGAGATGACGTCATGGATGATGTAATAATATCGTTACAAAATATGACGATATGTACCCAAGTTGACCCAGACCACGATTCAAGTCTAAACCACTTAGTTACGTGAAAAAAATTGCTTAAATTCATAAAAAAATTCACCCATACTTTTCAAAATTCATAAAAAAATTGCTTAAATTCACTTAGTTACGTGAAATTCAAACGTTTAAGTGAATCTAAACCATCGTTTTGAATTCTAATAATTTTTTTTATCTAAATTCTGAGACAGTAGAATGTTTTAAATTATTAACATATATTGACATAGTACTACATGAAATAGATTGAAATAGAAGGGAACTAT
>BRYE01000017.1:3807500-3812500 GCA_030159115.1 Actinidia arguta var. hypoleuca | reverse complement strand
TTGATAAATGAACTATTTTTTTTATTTTTATGTACTTTTTTTTTTCTTTTATTAGTTTTTATTTATTTATTTAATTTTTTTTAAAATTTTTGACACACGTCAAAACCTCCCCTCACTTTAAAGTTATTAAAAAAAATTAATAAAAAAATATAACTTAAAAAAACTAAATAAAAACTAATTAAATTTAAAAAAAACACAAAACTGAAAAAATTAGAGTGAGAGAGAGACAGAGAAGAGTGGGTGTGTGGCGGCAATATGATAAAGAAAATTGATTAAAAAAATATAAAAATAAAAAAAATAAATTAAAAAACAAGGAGGGAAGAATAGGAGAGAGGAGGGGGGCTGGGGAGAGTGAAAAGGAGGAGGGTATAATTGTATTTTCGGATATGAAGCCGGGAGGGGGGTTTTGTCAGGAGGCGCGTAGCAGCTCTCTTTTTAGGACTTCTGACAATTTGACTTTTGGGGTGGAGGAGAGCCTTTTTTTTTTTTTGGCTTTGGAAGCTTCTAGAGGAGGAGGGCTGACATTTTGAAAAAGGCGGAGCTATCTCTCACTCTAGAAGAAAGTGGGGGCTCTCTCTCACTATAGAAAAAAGGAGCTCCTCCATACATCTCTCTGGAGAATTTTTTGATTTAAAGACACTTTTTATTTTTTTAGTTAGTTTTAGAATATCTTACATTAGATAGTTTTGAAGTTCCTGTATTTTACGGATTCTATTCCATCGATTAATGATTGTAAATTCTCTTATTTAATTTTGCACTTTTTAATAATGTTATTTTTTTTCAGCTCTTTCTTAATTTTATATTAGTTTCTCTTATTTTAATTAGATTATTTTGCACATAAAATTGTATCACGACCTAACCCATTTATACACGTGAGTCCACTCTTATCATGGTGTCATCGTGACCTTCCATTAAGATTCACTCACTAAGACCTATTTACTTAAGTCAGTTTAGGAATTTCTTTTCCGTTCAAGATATTTATACTTGAATACAAACAAAATATACAAAAACGTATTTAAATTAAATCAGAACTGACGTGTCATTCAAAATATATAAGTATTCTTACATTTATATATACATCTACGGTTCTGGTCACAGTCTGGTACAACCGTCATCAAAATCGTACAAGTTCAAAAGAACTAACTTTCCTATACTGTATATAGCATAGGACAACAAAAACTGAATAAGGTCATCTGCTTTCCGTCGCGCTCTACCTCGTTCTCATTTTTTAAAATTATTACATACAACTACATCTTAAGCACTATACTAGTATGAGTCAAGTTATATAATACTAATAAGTACCCATTAAATTATAAAACTAAGAAATTCATTTCAACAATAAATAACTTTACTTTGTCAATCCTTTTTTATTTAAGTAATTGACTTATCTAGTCTCATTTACCTTGATTTCATATCAAAAATTCAAAATTATATTGGATTGACACTTGCGACACATACACTCGTTTAACGAACACTAGTAATTAGGGAGCGACCCCAATATATATGTGGCATGATATCACCCATGATCATCTGGCTTGATCTCACCCTTATTACATCACTTCTTGCTATATTCTTTTTTTCTAGCGATCGGGGTATCTTCGAATTATGTGTCGTCTAAATCATATTTCAAAAATAATTATTTTTTATATTTCATGGCACATTCAAAAACATAGCATGCATTTATCCGTAAACATATCATCATATTCCAATAATTCAAACAATAAATACTTTTATCTTAAAACTTATTTTATGTAAGTAAAATATAACAAGACTTACCGAAAGTATGTCTAAATTTTCTTACACATCGTGAGCTAACGTTCCTTAAATTCGGATCCTACATATAATATTCGAATCATTAGATTTAATAGTCTCGTGGTTACGAATATACTAAAATTTCATAATTATTCAAGTTTAGAAAATATTTAAAATTTAGATTAATTTTATGCAGAATTTTTTGCATTAAATTTTTTAAAAACAGTCATTCTATTTATTATTTTTATAAAATTTCTCAAAACTAATTTGACTCTAAATATTTTACATAATATATTAGATACATATATTTATCTACAATAAATTTTTAAGCTACATAACTATTTTTGAAAATTCGTTAAATATTCACAGTTTTTGCACATAAATTTTGCTGATAGCAACTCGGTTTATAATTTTTTGAGTATTAAAGAATATTTTCGAAATTCATGAAATTAAATACTTAATAACTAGACATATAAATATATCATATCTAAAATATTTATATTTTTATAACATATGTAACTATTTTTTATAAAATTCGTAACATGCTGCTCAAAATTCTGTTTAACCCCAAAATAGCATCTTGACTCATTTGAATTTCAATTTTAAAATCGTATAAGTGCGATATTTTTAGAGTATTTGAAGGGTTTAGATATGGTAAATAGTATATTTTATAATAAGATTTAAAATAAAAGAAAACTAAAGAAATAAAAAGGGATTTTGATTTTACCTTAATAGAAATATCGGAGTATTTTTCGGTATCGATTCTTTGTTCTTTTTTTTTTGTTTCTCTCATCTGAACTCTCTTTGTATTTCTCTCTATTTTTGTACTCCTCTTTCTTTTCTCTTATTCTCTTTGTTCTTGTGGAGTTAGAAGCGGCTGACCAGCTTTTAAATTTTTAAGTTTTGGCTTATTAGGCTAAGCTTTGTCACACTATCACATATTTTTATTGCAAAATCTTTCAACCAAAATCATCTTGGCTTGAGATTTGATTGAGTTCATGAAAAGAGAAGAAATTAGAACATTTAAGTTAGGAGAAGATTAGGTACTTGAACCATGTCATTTTTTATTTTGTAGTTTATATTTCATTTCACAATCTTTCAAACAATTATAAAAATATATTTTTACAATTTCTACACTTGCAACAAAACTCAATCTTGCAATTTAAACTCTCTATGAAAAATGATCTCAGTGCTTCCGAGTATTATATTGCATTGATAGATTCCTTCGCTTATAAACTGAAATAGGTTAATAAAATAAACATCAGAAAATGACAAGTATGCCGCGTCTATAGGTAGCTACGGTGGAGATAGAGTCAATCACGTTCACCTAGATGTGGAGAGATTGATGACAAATTACCGAGCACCATGCGTTAAGTGACTTATGAGGCTGGGAGGAGAATAAGGACGATGTAATGGAGCTTGGCATGCTGAGTATTGATCACGAGAAACATAGATGACATGACCTTCCCTAAATGGCAATATGGCCATCTTATGAACAACTCGGCAACATTATTAAGTATGTGGAAATCTACCCCTCATCAATAGTTTTAGTCAATATTTTTTAAGAAAGAAGGATAGATTTTTAGGTTCTATTTTCAAGCTTGAAATTCTTTAAAGTTACTTCTTTTTTTATGGTTGTAAGTTCTCTCAATTTAAGTTTGTAATTTTAATTTATGTTATTTTTATTTCTTCTATAAATTTTACTAAGTTCTTTTGCTTTTTTAGTTTATTTTGCATAAAAGAATGAACCATCTACACGCATAGAGGCTAAATCTATTAGCTTAGTTCAAAGACAATGTTCCCTTCAAAACCCTAATTTGAATTAGTTTCTTATGTCCTTCAAAATAGTTTCAATTGTTATTTATGATTGAATAATAGTATTTTCAAGATCAAAACTTAAAATTGCATATTTTTTATCATTTGTGAACAAGATTACTTGGTACAAGTAATGCTTAAATCTATTATATTCTAAGTGTTTGAAATATTATATGAACTCATTATCAATTTCATAAACACATATTTAGACATAAAATATATTTTTACTGCAAAGTCTTTCAACCAAAATCATCTTGCCTTGAGATTTGGCTGAATTCATGAAAAGAGAAAAAATTAGAACATCTAAACTAGAAAAAAATTAGGTACTTGAACCATGTCATTTTTACATTTGTAGTTTATATTTTATTTTACAATATTTCAAAAATTATAAAAATATATTTTTATAATTTCTACACTTGCAACAAAACTCAATCTTGAAATTTAAGCTCTCTGTAAAAAATGACCTCGGTACTTTTAAATATTATGCTGCATCGATAGAATTCTACGCTTGAAAACTGAAATAGATAAATAAAAATAAACATAAAAAAGTAACAAGTATTGGCACCCACAAACTTTTCTCTCTTTCTCCTCTCTTTGGCACGCACGCACCAATACAAAATTAAAGGTCTCGTTTAGAGTGCGTTTATGTGAGTGAATGAATTTTTTGGGATTTTTTTTTCTCAATTTACCAAAAAAATCGAAAATGATTTTTGTTTGGTTTGTAGTTTATTGCTTACTCCAAAAGGGGCCAAACTTATACCCTAGCAACATAACATTGTTATTTGTATTATTGAGTAAATATTTTGAGTACACCTTTCAAAATTTAGGTTCTTTATTTTTGACTTTTTTATTTTTTAATGAACTTTTTTCATTATTTGATCAAAATTTTGCACTTTCTTAATTCTTCTTGATGAGGCAAATCCAAAAATATAATAATTTTGTACAAATTTAGAAAAAAATCTACGAAAAAAAAATATAGCTAATTTATCAAATAAAAATATTTTTTTGAGAGTTTTATTGCACGTTTTTTCAAATTAAATGAAAATGTTTACATTTCGGACTCCTCTCCTCAAAAGAAATCGATAACTAAAATTTTTTGATGAATTAATTAAAAATTTTATTAAAAAAAAAATATATAAAAACCGAAAGAGCTAAAAAAAAAACTTGAATGTTAAATTAGACAAAACCTAAGTGTTTTTCCTTACACCTGCCTGAGAGGACTGCCGACTCCGAAGTCGCTAGTAATTGGCCTGGATAGACAGCGTTAAATTTCTAAATTGTTGGCCTGGTCAACTAGTCCTATATACACATTCTTTTTAGATAGCAGTCCTATATACACATTAAAATGAACATGAAAGCTACAGGTTAATAATTTGGAAAGTCCTATAGGATGGACCATTTCCAGCGATGACAGCATGGGGATGTAATACCGT
>BRYE01000017.1:3782500-3790000 GCA_030159115.1 Actinidia arguta var. hypoleuca | reverse complement strand
CATAATTTAAATACATAAATTTCACATAAAATAATAGAGTGAATTTCATTTAAAATAATAAGTTTCATATATTTAGACCAATTAAAATGTGAATAATGTTTACCTATTTTATTAAAAAAAATTCAATATTCAATACAATACACAAAATGTGTCTTTATCTTTTACTTTCTAAATTTCCCAATTTCCACAAGAAATAGGACGTCAAACCATGCACCTTCACAGAAATTACATGAACTGCGCGGCTGCGCCATACCGACGAAGTACTCAGTACTCACCACTCATGCCACAACTGGGCCCCGACAACGGTTTCCTTGCAAATGCATTGACAGCGTTGTACGTACCAAATATATATATATATATATATATATATATATATACACTGTAAAGGTGTGGTTTACGAGAACTGGGTTGCGACAGGTTAGTGTCACGAATGTTTAATAGGTCAAGACAATTATCTCACTTTAATGATCTTTATCTTCTATTCTCTATCATCTTCTCTCTCTCTCCTGCTTTTTACCTTTCTTTTCCATATCTCGTCCTCTCTCTCTCTCTCCTCTCAAGTTTTTCTCTATTCCGTCTACATTCCACTTCTACCCTCAATCTCCTTGTCTTTTTACCAGCAGCGAACTGCTAAAAAAACCACAAACAGACACCCAAATCTATTACTTTCTTTCACTTCTCTCCTCACTATACCTTTCTTTTCCATATCTCCTCCTCTCTATATGTCACTCTCTCTCTCTCTTCTCAAGCTTTTCTCTATTTCGTCTCTATTATCTAATCCACTCCCACTTCTCCCCTCAATCTCCTTGTCTTTTTTATCAGCAGCGAACTGGAGTTTCATCTAAAAAAACCACAAACAGACACCCAAATCTATTACTTTCTTTCACTTTATGGGGCATTGTTGGATGGGAGGAAATCGAACGTAGAGAAGGTGGTGGTTGATAAGCAGTTTCAAGTGACTTGATGCTTTTAGAATGAGTTGCAAGACGGTAAGCCTGAGAAAAATCACCAAGAACTATTCTGGAGATTACTCTTCGAAAATCAAGTTAGTGACTGACAAAAGAAAAAAAAAGATAAGATAGAGCAAGAGAAGGGATTTTCACTCTGATTCTTAAGGAGATAAAGTATGGAGAGAGGGAGTGAGAATTGCTTATTTGTGAAAAAAAAGTCTCTCTCTTTTTTATAGTACAGTTTGGCATGCAACTGTTATGCCAGCGAGTAGATAACTGATTCAATCATGTCATGGCAGGTAGTTAACTCATCGAATCATTGGTATTTGAGTCTAAGCATGCGAGTGACAAAAAGAACTGGTTGTGAACGTTATTATCTGACCTTAAGCTCGATTTGAGAAACTCGACAAGATAAACTCATTGACCGAACTATTGTGTTAAAATACCAACAAACTTGCTATAAAACAATAATCCAACACTCTGCTAAGAGCAAAGCAAAATGTTTTATCAGTTTTACAATTTCCAATTTCAATTCCAATGTTTTTAGAAAATACGAATCAATTGCATGCCATGTCAAAAAATTGAGGGTTAAGCTCAATGAAATTGATAATTGATCCTTGTCATTGAGTGATGCGTCGGATGGGTTTGGTAAATCAATCGATCCTTATGGATGATGGATGGGTCTGCCCGTATACAGTGCTGGTCCTGGGCACAGGCCCAGCAGGCCTGTATCTGGGGCTCTTTAAAAATGGCTCAATTTTGGGGCCCTCAAGTCCAATATGTTAGATAAAAGAAAATCAATATTAATTTGGGAAGGGATTTATATTTTTGTATATGTGGTTAGATATATATTGTTAAATTGTCAATGCATGGTGATAGCACTTTTGTATATGGAATTATAATTTTTTGTGTACTGGATTATATATATTTGGGTATATCGAAGTAATAATTTTATATGTGTATTCTAAGTTTTTAATTTTGTTTGAAACTCACAAGAGATATTAATTTTTATTGCAATAATAGTCTCATTTTTTATCAAAAAAAAATATTAAAAATCTCAAATTGAGGTTAGAATTGGAGTCTCAAAAAACTCAAGGCGGACGTTGCCCGTATATTAGCCATCTCAGCTACCAACCAATACGAAACTTGTCCTTGTCATTTGAGATGAACAGTATCATGCAAAACAGAGATCCAACCAAGCTTAATCAAATTACTTTTCCAATCAGACCAATTAGTTCAATCAAAGATTGATTCCTGTTAACGGCAATCCGATGTTCGTCAGTCATTGCAAACTTATTGAATTGCAGTTTTGACGATAATCTTGACGGCTAATGAAAGAGCATAAATAGGAATTGATTTTCACTGAAGGTATTTTGGAAGTTTGGAGAGGGTAATGAGAATGAGAGAGAACAAAAGGGTCATAAATAGATAATTTAATAAAAGATTTACGCATGATTATAATATCCGATAAAAGATGTTGAATCGTTCAATCTGTGATGTGATATTTTAAATTAGGATCAAATAATCCACGAGAAGCATGATTGTGAGTTAAATTACAATCGACGCGCCATTTTAACGCTTCGAGGCAAGCCACATATTCTGTGACACTGATGTGGCTTGTTTGACTCGACTTCCTCGCAAAAAACCGCAGCTATCCCACACCACCTAAGCTGTTACTGCTTTCCATGAATTCTTACAACAGGATTCATCAACAGTGACTAGAAATCTGTATCTCTGCGAGGGGCTGTTTGGCAAGGGGATAGTGAGGGGGGATAATTTTTTTCTCCGGATAATTTTTGCTATTCGGGATTTGGATGGTTTTTGTCAGGCGGATAACTTTTTTCTCCGGATAACTTTTCTCTCGGCAGGCGGATAGAGGTGGATAATTTTTGGGTGGCCCTCACCCTAACTAAAAGTTATCCGGGGGATAAGGGGGTGGGGGATAAGAAAAAAAATATAAAGAAAGAAACAAAATGTATATTTTTATTTATATATATATATATAGAAACAAAATATATATTTTTAAAATCTATATATTTTATATTTTGTTTCTCTCTATATATTTTATTCCTTATCCCATAATTTTATCCACCCATTCTAAAAAGTATCCAATCAAATTTAAAAGTTATCCCCTTCCAAAAATTATTCCCCTATAAAAATTATCCCCTAATACTATCTGCCAGCCAAACGACCCCTAAGATCAATAGAAGGATTAGTGAAACCTATGCAATTTTGTGCTCTTCAAAGGTTTAATGAAATGATTTGAAAAAGGGGCGGAGTTATGATATTAGTTTAGTGAGATCAAAATTATAAATTTTTTTTATAATTATGAGATAATAATGTAATTTTTTTTAATGGGATCAAAGTAGTATATATTTTTTTTAGTGGGGTTAATTGACCCTATTTCCCTTTATTCCTTCCGTCCCTGATCTGAATTATTCGTGTTGTAGCTTTGGTTGAATAGACTAACCATTAAAAATTTAAATAGATCAAATATCGGTGACCAAAATATTGAAATGATTAAAAGATAAACTATACGATATCGAGATTATTCATTAAAAAATTGAATGGATTAAATATTGGAGACCAAAAGATTTAGCAAAACAAACTTGCAGCTAGTTTTTTAACAAAAGAAATGAATTTACCAAAATATTTTTATCTTCTCTATTCAAACTTTAGCGATAACAATTTTTTTGGGTGAACTAATGGAGATGCTCGACCAAGCATAGCACGACAGATAAGTCGAAAAAGAATAATAATATACAAATAAAAATTTCGTTCATAATTTTTTATCAAAAGATGTAATAATTTGTTGACGTTTTATTTTAATACAAAACACTTGTTCTTTCATTGTAGTTGTAATTTCAAAACTTCTATAGGTATAATTTTAAGTATTTTGGCCTAGAATTTTTAGCTGTGTTATGACTAAAAAAATTATCTTTTTTCGATTTTGCCCAGATCTTTTAGATTGACAAAATGATTTAACTTGATTTTTCAGGATCGTTTGCCATATTTTTTTGAAGTAAAATCAACAGACATGAATGATTTTTTACTTATTCAAGACTAAAAAATCTATATATTTTAAGCCATCACAAACAAAAAAAAAAACAATTTTTTATTTCACTTTTAATTTTAACCAAAAATTTTAAATAAAATAATATTTTTCAACTAGGTCCAAAAGGTGTATAGAAAATAGGGTTAACTATGATTTCTCATGTATTAATTTTCTTAATTTTATCCCTAATATAACAAATTAAATTTTATATCGTCCTTTGCTTGATTATAGATGTTTCATTCTATTTTTTTTTATCATAATAATGGTCTTTTAAGTTCTCTGGTCTTTGATATCGGTTGTAAATTTAACTGAATAAATATTTTTCATAATTAGCACACTATGAAAAAATCACATTTGTAATTACTCAATCGAATCTACTACCAATATCAAATAATAATACAAATTTTGAATATTTTTATAATAAAAAACTTTTAAAAAATTATAATTAATAAATAACCACATATAAAACAATTATATATATTAGGAATAAAATTGTAATTAGGCGAAAGTCACGTAAAGTGAATAATTTAAGCATCATTGACATAATTTATGCTAAAATCTCTTGGAAAAAGCGCGTGGCTCAACCACCGACTTATCTTCAACAAATAGATTATGCCCACAATATTCGACGCCGAAAACGTATTAAAGAAGATCGCCGAATTTACGGAAGGCCCCACAAATTCAGGTGCCTGTCACGTGGTCATTGCCAACACAGTGATCCAGATCACGCCACGTAAGCGAATCAGAATCTGCGTATAATCGTCCCAGCCACGTGGACGAAACGTCACCGTTTTGAACTCTGGAACACAGTAAAATATCATGAACCGTGACCATTGAAGCAAGAGCTCGCACACCCACCACAAAACCTCTTGTTCCCTCACAAGCGTACACCTGGCACTCTTCGCACCATTGGCCCGGACTCGTGGCGCAAAACCCTAGGCCAGTACAATTTCTATCGTATTATAAAATGTCTATTTTGCCACTACTCATCCCCGTAATCTTAAGGTATTCCCGTAAATTAGGGCAAAAGCAGGGTGGTTTCTTGGGCAACTGCCATTAGGTATTTTTCTTTTGCGAAAATTCCATCACTGTACCCTATAGTTTGACCACAATTTCACTTTGTTCTTTATGGTTCTAATTCGAATAATTAGGACTCTTTAAGTTTCAATATGGTTCTAACATAGTCCCTTGAGCACTATTACGGCCCATAATTTGAACCCAAATTTTTTTTAATAATTCAAAATAAATTATTCATATTCATTTGGTTATATAAATTCACACACTTAAGTGAATTTGAATAATTAATTTAAATTTTGATAATTTATTTTGTTTAAATTCTAAAATTATTATGTTTCTTATCGTCCTTTATCAATACCTATTAATAATTTTGACAAAGAGTAAGCAGGTAAAAATTTACAAAGTAATTTTTGTGGACCAAAATGAAACTACTATGAGGATCAATGATTGCAAACTTATCCTATAAAATGGTAATGCGAATTTTATGTGTCTGCTCTTTGTTCAAATTCTTAACTGATAAATGGGGGACTACACTGAAATCATACTAAAACTATAGGATTTCAAATGTTTAAATCGAAACTATAGAACCAAAATGGGATTTTAATTAAACTACAGACTCAATGGTGAAGTCTATCGTTTTCTTTCCTTTTGTCATAAATTTCCTCTTTCCTTCTTTCTGTTTTCTTTTTCCCATCCTGGAATTGCGAGAGAGAGAGAGAGAGAGAGAGAGGAGGTTTTGAAAATGAAGAGGTGCGAGCTGTGCAAGTCGGTGGCGAGGATGTATTGCGAGTCGGATCAGGCGAGCCTCTGCTGGGACTGCGACGCCAAGGTTCACTCGGCGAACTTCCTTGTCGCGAGGCATTCGAGAAGTCTGCTCTGCCACGTGTGCCAGTCTCCGACGCCGTGGAGCGCTTCCGGTGCGAAACTCGGCCCGGTGGTGTCGGCGTGCGAGAGTTGCGTCGACGGCTGTGAGCGAGCGAAGGAGAACCCTAGCTTGGACGAAGAGAGCGATGCAGGCAACGATGATGAAATTGACAGAGAAGACGATGAGTGCGACGAGGACGAGGACGAGGAGGAAGAGGAAGAGGAAGAGGAAGAGGAGGATGAAATTGATGAGGATGAGGACGAGGACGAGGACGGAGATAATCAGGTGGTGCCGTGGTCTTCGACGCCACCGCCTCCGGCGGAAAGCTCCTCCAGCAGCGAGGAGTGCTCGAGCGGGTTTGATTACGGCGATAGAGCAGTTTCGCTGAAGCGATTGCGAGATAATGCCGCAGATCTTTGTTCCGATGTATGTATGCTGTGTTAATTAATATCTTATCTACTCTTCTTTCACTGCAATAACAGATCCGATTTCGTTCGGTTGATTCTTGAACGTCGTCGCCTTGTTTTCTATATTCAGTCATATCAGTTTCAAAAAAATCGCATTTCGCCAATTGACTCTGCATCTAAGCCTCAAATTTTGGGATAATTGATTTTTTTTTGATTGGGAGATGAATGAAATCCATATCTGAAAATTTTGAAGTTGCCGTACACTAAGCGTTTATTGTTTCTGTCTCACAGGATGATCACGGCTGTTCATCAACTCGCCGGAAAAACGGTTCACCGTCGGCGGAAGCTTGGTTTGACTCGTCCAATGCTGTAAAAAGCCTAAGAACTGAAATGAACCGGTCTGGTTCGCGGCATCTTGGACCGGCCGGTTCGAGAAACGCGGACTTGACCTCCGGTAACAACGCGTCCGCGGCGATTGTTGAGATCTGCAAGCTGAGCACGAATCCTGGAGCCGTCGATCCGGATACGGCCGAGTCATCGTAGCCGTCCGATATGAGTTCCTAATTTCCCTAATTAACGTCATTTCTAACTATATGATTCGCGTGAGGTTGGCTTGATATTCTAGTCTGCAGTTATGCAGAGAATATGATTTCTAGGTGATTGAAATCTTTTTTTTTTTGTTTTTAGATTTAAATTTCATAAATATAAACTTTTGAACGGGTTCGTACTTCCTATCCTTCAACTACTGTAATCTGACCTGGTAATTGAGGTTCATGTTGGGATGTAATTTGGGGATGTATTTCTTAGTATGATTTTTTTTTTTCTGTTTCCGAAAAAGAAATGTTGGTATGTAATTTAGCTTGTAAACCGCTTTTTAAATTTATTTATTTTTCGGAATTTCCTGTTTGATGGATGAATTTAATTTCAGACGCTTTTTAACCCGTGTTAGGCCATGTTTGGGGCAAGTTTTTTGCTTTTTTTATTTGTGTCTATCAATGGAGTTCGTCAAGAGAAATGCCATAGGATAGAGCAACTCCAACACTAAATTTCTCTAAAATGGAGATTTGGAGCTCCAAAATCTCCATTTTTGGCCTCTAAAATGGAGGCTTCCATTGGAGTCCCTAAATATGGAGACTTTTTAAAACAATGGAATCCCAATTCTATTTTCTTTTCCTATTATATTTTGTAAAATGAGCAGTTGTCCCG
>BRYE01000017.1:3762500-3767500 GCA_030159115.1 Actinidia arguta var. hypoleuca | reverse complement strand
TTTTATTTTTTACTTTTAAAAGAACCACATCACAAAATATGAGATCGAACAAACTCTTCAACGTAGTACGTGGAACTCGATGATTGGTTGGCAGTGAATATTAAAAGCTCAGAGAATAAGGGCTCATTTTTCATAGCATTTCCTTTCTTATAACTCCAAGCATAATGGGAGCATGATTTATTTTTGGGAGGCTAATGTACATAAAAAAAATTCACAAGATTTATAACTTACACATGAATTAAAATACTAATTTTAATTTCAGATGATGAACTAGTATAACTTAAAAATATTAATAGTTAAGATTACTATAAAATTGAATTTATTAGAATTTTTGGAGTGATGCTCGCCCTCAGCAGCTCCATTTGGGTCCATTTCTGTCTCCAACGGCATAAAAAATGAATTTTTATTGCCAAAAATAAGAATGAAGGTCAATTTCAATAGCTAGTTAAAATCTTCAGCTACATTTTAGCGTTGTCAAAATGTAGCTATAACTAGAATTTGATAAGCCAATTTTTTTTACATCTCTCATCCCGTATATGTTAGCTAGCGACCGTTGAATATGTTTGTAAACACGATCTTTCCTCGTTACAAATGAAGTAAATGAATGTTTTGAATTTTTCGAAAACCATACCAAAAAAGTTCAAGTAAAAATGGTTTTGGGGGTTCGATATCCATTTCTAATTCTTACCATATTACTCCCTACAAGCAAACTTTCCAAAAGTGAAAAGTGTTCATGCAAAAGGAAAACATAACTAGTCTAATTTGGGATGGCTTTTTTCTCCACATAGCCACTTGCTTTATTTAATTTGAAACTTTTTATTCCCAAAAGCAATCATAAAGCAGCACCAATGAGTTACAAATATGCCATATAATATATATTTATATCCACGTGGCAGTTCCTTGATTCATTATCATGTTGTTTTCTTAGG
The DNA here is from genome assembly GCA_030159115.1 of Actinidia arguta var. hypoleuca. Taxonomy (NCBI): domain Eukaryota; kingdom Viridiplantae; phylum Streptophyta; class Magnoliopsida; order Ericales; family Actinidiaceae; genus Actinidia; species Actinidia arguta. The sequence goes on along the minus strand of BRYE01000017.1, from coordinate 3,766,571 downwards.
TTACCTTTATATGGTACATTGCCCTTTTTAGCCTTCCATATTTCCTCTACGGAACATAAATGAATTGGATCAGATAAGACTTCATAAAAGCATCGTAAAACTCCACCAACTAGCCACTTGCCTTTTCGACCTTTCTTTTGTTATTTTAAATTAAGAATTGAACGTGTTCACGGGCAATATAAAAAAAAAAAATTATTAAATCGATCTCGTTAAAGTTTTATAACTTAAAAAATAAATAAGATATAAATATCAAATAATACGAAGAGATATAATGCTACAAAATAGAGAACAAATTAAAAAATATAATAATTTAAAAAAAAAATATTGCTAGAGGAAAGGGATGTTTTTAGTTTTTTGGTATGAGTCTTAGTAAAAAAAATGATTTAATAGGTAAAATACATACCCAGCTTTAGAGATTTTTTGTCCAATAAATCAAAATCTATGTGAACCCCATACTTTTGAGAATAATGAAGTGATAGTTTTAGGAGAAAAAAAATAATTTCAAGTAAAATTTCAGCCGTTGAATTCACTCAAATAAATTTCAACCGTTGAATTCACTCAAATAAATTTCAACCATAGATAGCGAAAAATAGATTTAAGATTCAAAATAAATTGTGATTTATATTATAGATTACAAAATTCTTTTTACACTTCTATGAGTAGAAGTTGTAAGCACTTTGTAGAGCCTGTCGTGGGAGGTCTTTCACAATTTTTGACAATTTTTTTGCTTTTAGAAGCATTTTTTGTATGTTGCAATAAACCTTCTTACAGTCACTGAAAATTTCCTATCGTATGACCAAAGAAAACACACACTAGGAAACTGCATTTTCTTTAAAAAAAAATATCCACTTTACAATACTTATTATATTCTTTCACTATTTTGATTGATCATCTGGTGTGACACATCTAACAATCATTGATATAATAGATTTTATAAATGAATAAATTATATCTAATGGGCTTAAATTATGCCACATCAGATGATAAATTAAAATAGTCAAAATAGATAATAAGCATAGCATCATTATTTATTTTTTTAAGAAAACATTCTAGTCAAATTCGACCAAGTTGGTTTTCCTTAACCAAGTGGTAAAATCAAATTAAAGAATAATTGGAAAACTACCCACTCTTTAATCAAATGTATCGAATTCTTTACGCTATATTTAAATCAAGAATTTAGTAAAAAAAAGAAAATAAAAATTAAAAAATTCAACTGTTTAAAATTATTGCGTGGAATATGTATCTATATAGCCTTAGTTAAAAAGGTTATTAACAAAAACTCAGATTTAAAAACAAAAAGGAAAGGTAAGTGAATCACTTAATATTCTTAAACATATGTAGCAATTGTGGGATATAAATAAAAAATTAAAAAGTTATTTATGTCCATTACACTATTAATGTGACGTAATCATAATTAATGGTTGAATATATGATACATCTCATAATTATTTCCAAATTTAGGATTCCTATTTAATTAACCCTAAAAACTATTGTTCTTTACCCATTTTTAATAACAAAAACACTTTTTGCAAAAGATTTCTTTAATTAGTTTAATGGGTTCATATATCCTTCTCATTAATGCAATTTATTTTGGGTGAATTTTTTTTATTTATCAAATTCTTAATCCAAACACAATCAATTTGCACAAATCTTGTGAGAATACAGTAATTGTGACGTTTATAGTTTAGATTCAAAATTAGTATAATGTGAGTTACATGCTGAATGAATTTACAAATGAATTTAAAGTTAATTTACAGATGAATTTACTTGAATTAAGTTTATGTTTAGTTTCTTGATAAAGGTAAATATTGATAACGCTATGCTTATCATGATATCATATGTTTTAATTATTTGTATTTACCGTTTAATCTGCACAATTGCCAATCATTGATACAATGAGTCACACAAATAAATTAATTGTATTAAACAATTATAGATTTTATCACATTAATTGTATTAAACATAACATTTTAAAAAAAATAAAAATTAAGGATAACCCCTAAGGTCAAATTGGACCAATTTTTTTTTTTTTTAGAATTCAAAAAAAAAAATCAGATTCACTTAAATGTGTGAACCATACGTGAATCTGAATTATTTATTTTAAATTTTATTTTTTTTATTCAAATTCTGAATCGAAAATTAAGAGAAGAAAAAGAATCTCTTCCATATTCTCCTTCCATTATGAAAAAGAATCTCTTCCTTAGGTTACAAACACGCCAAAGAAAACAATCTTTTTCACGCCAAATATTTAATGCACTCTCAGCCGGTGGTTCCTCTCCAAAAGTCCCTCCATTATGACCCTCTTCTTGTAATCTCCCGCCGTCTCCGTCGACGAACTCACCGCGTTTTCCGGCAACAACTTGCAACTTCTGCGGCGAGACATAGAGTAAAGACCTAGCAACGTAAAAATCACTGCATAAAATCGGCCCCAAAACACAGTGATTGCGAGGGTGATGAGGATTAAAAACAGCCCTGTTTCGGATTGTTTAGACCCGTTGAGTATGCTCTGTTTTTGCTGATTACTAGGCGATGAACATGAGTTTGAAGTTGATGAATGTTCGATTGAATCTCTTCTAAAACTCAGAGACTTTGTATTGGGTGATTTTGATTTTTCCGGAATCGAATCACTTTTGCTTGAATCAGAGCTATTCGAACCCGTTTTGATCTGAAGAACTTGTTTTTTCCGAGCTTTCTTTTTCTGCAAACAGAGCGAAATAGAACATACTGATCAAGAAATCTTCTAATAGGCTTTTCAATTTTCATAATCAATTTTGCATAATATGATTACAAAAATTATTTTTGATAACAAAAACATTCATTGTTTTCACACATATTCATATTTTAGCGAAAATAGTTTATGAGAATGTGAGAACATGTTTTTAATATTTTTAAAAACGTTTCGAAAACCATTAACCAAAACAAATTTTCTGAAAACTATTATACAAAACTTAACTAAAAAAAGTTATTTTTGAGAACTAACCAGAGAAATTTCGAACAGAATTGCTTTGACAAACCCAGAAAAGGGCTTGCTATGAACTTCATTCTTCGAACAATTCGACTTTTCTACAGTGGAAACAGTTGATTTAACCGCAGAATTCTTTTCAACTCTGTGGTTTGAGACTGGGATGCATGTGAAAACCCCATCGTCGAAGGAAACAGAGTGATTGGGTTCTGTCTCTGTTTCGATGCCAACCGGTCGGAAACAGAGGAAGAGCTTGTTCTTCATCGCTACTATTGTAAATCTTAAAATGTTTCAACAGGGTTGAAGTTATATGACAAATCCTTTTAAGAGAGAGAGCCTCGAAGAAACCAATATGCGTGTGAGAGAGAGAGGAACGAGGGACGGACCTAGCAGAGAGTGCTCTGTTTTGTTGAGCCGGCAATGCCGATTTTCGTCTGTTTCCTTAAGTATTATAATAGGTTATTGCAATTTGTCCCCTTAAGCCCAGTTTGGGATATTATATTTTTTGTTTTTTAGTTTTTTAGATTTTTAAGTGTTTTTGTTTTTAGCAATTTCTTTTACTATTTGATCAAAATCTTATACTATTTCAGTTCATCTTGATGAGTTCAGTTCCTCTTGATGAAAGAGTTCGAAAATGTAAATTTTTTATTTAATTTAGAAAAAAGGTCACTAAAAAAGAAAAAATAATTTTTATCCCAAAAAATCACTTGAAATTTTTTTCGTCTTTAGTAAACTTTATTTTTTATATTTTCGGACTCCTCTCTTAAAACCCCCCCGACAAATATAAACTTTTGATCAAATGACAAAAAAAAATCACTAAAAAATAATGAAACTCAAAAAGTCAAGGAACCAAAAAAACAATATCCAAACTGAGCCTTAACTTTTTTTCACTTTTAAACAATAATTTTACTATATAAACTCTTGAACTATTGAACTATTTAAAAATATTGCTAAAAAATATAAAATTTTGATCGAACGAAGAAAATATTTCACTAAAAACAAATGAACTCGAAAGAAAATGAACCAAAAAAATTAATATCCCAAACTGGGTCTTAGTTTATTTTCATTTTTGTACTTTGACATTTAAACAAAAAAATTTTCTATATTAA
>BRYE01000017.1:3747500-3752500 GCA_030159115.1 Actinidia arguta var. hypoleuca | reverse complement strand
AATTTTTTTATGACAAATTTTTATTATTTCTTTTACTCTCACCTTAAAAAATATGATAGAGAGAGAGGAGGGGGAAATTTGGCCAAATTTTTTTTTTGGCTGCCCCATCATGCCACACACCCTGTCATTGGGTTGGGAAAAACAGATCTCCTTCTCCACAACTTGGTCCCAGACCATTCACTCCATGCCTCAAACCTCGAGCTACTCCCGCCCTCTTCTTCTCTTTATTTACTCTTCAATGAGAAGCTCTTCATCTTGTCCGAATAGCAAGTCCTAGAGCAACGGAAGCGATCTGAGTTTCGAAATCGATCTTCGATCACTTGAGGGGAAATCGAAGCCCTATGAACCGAGATGAGATGGGTCCACTTCCATGGTTGATTTCAGGGCGATTGCCACGAAAACGACGAAACCACCGTTTATTCACTCATTAGAGGGCGATTGATACATCCACGAGTTCAATTGAGTTTTCATGTGGGAAAATTAGTGGAGCTGTGGTTGATTTGCATGTCTCGTGAGATTGGGTTGAGTAGTTGTGGGCAGAGCATTGACATTCACGGAACACCGGTGGTATGGTTGTGTTTGCTGAGACATTGGGTGGTTTGGCCCCGGTGTGTGTAAATTGTAAATAATAGAAGGGGGAATTAAGTAATAAACCCCAAAGGTCGACGATGAAAACAAATTAACCTCTGTAATTTTAATTGTTCCAAATTAAATTCTATAATTTGAATTATATAACAACTTATACTATTATTTAGTCTCCATTTACTTAGAATTAACAAAATTAATTGGTTCCTGATCAAAATGCGTTAAAACGACGTCATAAAGAATTTTTTTTAAAGTCCTAATCAAATTATTCTCATTTCAACATGTCATAGAACTTGATTTTTTAAATAAATATAAAATTCAAACTCTCTAATTTGTCTTATTAATTGATTCGATTAGTCTTTAAAATGGGATAGCACTATACAAAGTTATTTCAACTAGGCCCAATGTGGATTCGCCTCTGAACAAATCATAAAAATTCATAAAAATTATCAAACATACAATAGAATTTATAACAAATCTATTTGTAACAAAATATTTTATAACAATGACCATAAAAACTCGTTACAAAACCAATACACTTTAAACCAAACCAATTAAATTCGTAAAAGTAATTGATTCCACATTAATTGGTGGGCTACACGGTAATTAATACTTTGAAGTGACTAATTCATTGTTTGAAATCATACTAATTAATAACAATGATTATAATCATTCATAATCAAATCAAAATAATTTATAAGCAAATTAATAAAATTAATAAAAGTAAATTTTAATTGGTGGATTTCACGGTAATCAATACTTTGAAGTTGACTAATTCATTATTTGAAGTCACACTAATTCATAACAATAGTTATAACTATTCATAATCAAACCAATAAAATTTATAAAAATAAGTTAACACAAATTCTCGTAAACTTATTTTTTAATTCACAATATAACCACGAATTTTCATAAACAATTTATAATTATATCCATTAAAATTCATGAAAGAACTATAAAGAATCATAAAATTTTTCAAACATACAATAGAATTCATAATAAATTTATTTATAAAAAAATATCTCAAAACAATGATCACAAAAAATCATAACAAATCCATCGATTTATAAAAATAAGTTTAACAGATTATTCAAATTATCATTATTAGTTATTAATTTATTTAAATATCCACGTTAATTTTTTTTATCTAATAACTATTAAATAAAGTGTGTACCATACATTCCAAATAAGAAATATATACTGTAATTTTTTGTCTGAAGATTAAGATTTATAGGTCTTAATTTCCAAGTACAAGTAGTAGTCGCCCGCACATGCTTGTGGGGTTTAGGCTTTGCGAATTTACCCCTTCCTCCACCAATCTTGTCTTGTGATTAAGATTTTAGGTCCTACTTCTCAATTAGTACAAGCAGTGGTCGCCGACGCACCGGCGGGTGGTGGTGGTTGCGAATTTACGGCCCCACTCCACAAATGCAAACGGTCATTTGATTAAGACTTGTTTGTTTCCTCTAGAGTGATGAATGAAAACCACATATGTCAAAAGACTTGTTTGTTTCCCATAGAATGATGTGGAGCAGATTCAGTGGTTGCATGTCATATAATCAATCAAATCCGCCATTTTATAAATCAACTAATTAACATATAATTTAATCATAAATTCTCATAAAATTATTTTTTATTCATAATATAATTAAATTTTTTTATAAAATATTTATAATTATATTCATAAAAATTCATAAATGAACTATAAATATTCATAAAATCTACCAAACATATCAATATAATTCATAACAAATTTATTTACAACAAAATATCTTATAACAATGACTGTAAAAACTCATAGCAAAATCAATACACTTCATAACCAAACCAATTAAATTCATAAAATTAGCTGGATTCTACATTAATTAGTAAGCTACACGGCAATTAATGTTTTCAAGTGACTAATTAATTATTTGAAGTCACACTAATTTATAACAATAGTCATAATCATTAATAACCAAATTCATAAATTTCATAAAACTAAGTTAACACATATTCTCATAAAATTAATTTTCATAAGAGAACTATAAAGAATCATAAAGTTTATCAAACATACTAATAAAATTCATAACAAATCCATTTATAAAAATATTTCATTACAATGACCATAAGATTCATTATAAATTAATATGATTCATAAAAATAAGCTTAACGGGTTATTCAAATTGTCATTATTAATTTATTTAAAATTTAAATTAAAAATTTATTATCTAATATTTATTAAACGAGATGTGCGTGTATGCTGGTATTGGTGGTGGTGGTTGTAAATTTACACCTCTGTTCCACAAATCTTGTCTTGTGATTAAGATTTTTAGGTCTTAATTCCCAATTAGTACAAGCGGTGGTTGTCGCCGCGCTGCCCGGGGTGGTGGTTGCGAATTTACCCCCCCTAATCCACAAATGCAGACAAGTCATCTGATTAAGATTTGTTGGTCCTGATTCACGAGTACAAATGAATGAAACCAAAAATCTCAAAAGACTTGTTTATTTCCTCTAGAATGATGTGGAGCAGAATCAGTGATTCTAAAGTCTGCCAAACATTGTGGGCATTATTTGTCTATTGACTTCTTTTCCGTGTGAATTGGAGGTAGGGATTTTGAAAGTCGGCTCAGATTACGAAAGAATATTGTTACAAATTTATTGTGTGAATGGAAGTCTAAAGTGGCATGTAATTATCAGCTTAAAATAGAACTGTTAAGTAACTCAAAGGGCAGCCATAATCAGTATATAATGGCTGTATTTTTTGATGACTTAAACCAACTAATGAGGAGGGTTATGACTGAGTTTATTGCCATGTTTATGGCTGAAAGTTTTAGACGTAAAAAGTCATATTTTTAACTATAAAAAGAGGAGTTGGATGAAAAATACAGCAACAAAAAGCATAAAAATATTTTTTGAGTTGAGAGAGAGCGACAAACAAAATGGCTGTTACGGTGGCATTCCTGTAGTTTGCAGTTCAATCGTTTTATCCTGGGAGAAAAACGTCAACAACACCCTACAACACTCTCGGTCGGTGACGAATCTTTCTGAGACTGCGATTGCAGAACTCGGCCTAATTTACTGTTTTTTTTTATTTAGTTTCTGCAATTTTATTTATGTAATTTACAGTGTATTGTTGATTAATGAAATTATTCTTTGAAATTCTGTTTATTTCCAAATCAACTTTACCCAACAAAATTAAGAAAGATTTTTTCAATGATTGGCAAATGAAATTCAGAAAATAATTTATATGGAAACTAGTATGAGATGCATAAAAAAAATTTAAGGGTAGAATTTTATTTTATTTTTTCCAAATATAAAGTTTTTCTAAAAACTTTTTTGAATTTAAAACTGTTCAGTTTTTCAGAAACTTTTTCTGAAAAACTTTTTCTACTTTATTCAGAAACTGTTTTAGTATTTGAAAAAAAAATTGTATTCTATTTTTTTAGAAAAGTATCCAGAAGCTGTCTAGTTTTGAATTTAAAATTGTTCAATTTTTCAGAAACTGTTTTTGAAAAAAAAAAACTCTAATTTTTTTACTGTTAAAAACAATACAGTTCTTTTTCTGAAAAAAAAACAAGCAGAAACTATTTCTGAAAAAAGAAGGAAAAGAAAAAAAAACTATTTTTTGATTAAATTTTTTTTCTGATAAAATAAGACCAGTTTTTATTTTTTCAAAAACTGTCCAGAAACACAGTAATAGTCCAAAATACTGAAACTATTTTCAGAACTGTGATTATGTATTAAAACAGTGGTTATTATATTTTAAATTAGAAATTGTTTTGGTATGATACATTTTTATTATATATCAACATAGTGGTTATTACATATTTAAAATTTAAAAAGTTTCAGAATAGCTCTGAGTGATTTTGAAGAGAGAAAAAAAGGTTTCTGGTAAATAGAATAGGTGAATAGGTGATTTCGATTTCAATTTCGATTTCAATTTTAGTTTATGGTAAAAGGTTCTGATTTCAATTTCGCAGCTTCTATAAAAATTAATATGTGGTAATTACTATTTTAACTCTGGCATTTATTATTATTACAGTTTTACTACAAGATTTTTGATAATTCCAAATTCAAAAAAAATAAAAAAATACATTTTGTTTTAGGTTTTATAATTATTGTTTTAGCCCAATTTTCTTCGGAGTTTACTGATTTAAGCAAAGAGTTTTGGAAGTTATAGTTTCTCTATTTTGATAATTACAGATATTACCCTAGTTTTAAAAAATTATGGTTGTATCTAGATTTTTAGAAAATTTGAAGTTTTACCCTAAATTCCTAAAAATTATAATTTTCAACCCCTGGCTGGTCAACCGTGCACGGTTTGACCTTGATTGGAGTTGAGAGGCTACGGTCTTAGGTAATCGTGCACAACTAACCTTTGTTGAATAAACTGTTAATGCCTCTGTTCATGTTCAACTAGTTGAGGGTTTCCT
>BRYE01000017.1:3732500-3735000 GCA_030159115.1 Actinidia arguta var. hypoleuca | reverse complement strand
CTTTTGTCTATATTGTTTTTTCCAAAGACCGACTATTTCGGAAGATTAATTTCACTGTCTATTATTTTGGAAGAGCAAAATCTCATATAAGAATACCTGATGCTTTTTCTTTTTTTACCTAAAGCCACTATACAATATTAGCATTAATAACAATTAAAAGGTTTAGATTGATTCAGGCATATATATTGGAGTGGAGAGAAGAATAGCCACGAGAAGGTATTTTGTTCAACGATCACACCGCCACAAGGTGTCATTTCCTCTCACAAACTTGTAGAACCTGTAATACACTTTGACTATAGGCTCCACACAGGGACGGAGCCAGAAACTTTACCTAGGAGGGGCCAAGATACAGGAGCGGCGTCAAATACATGCCGATGGGATCAGCTGACCCCGTCAGTCTTTGAAAAATGTTAAAAAAAAATAGTGTTATATATATTTTTTAAAAGAAGTTGAATCTATAAAAAAAATATATTTGACCCCATTAACCCACGCCAGTTTGCATGATACCATTAACAAAAATTTCTGAAGTCGCCACTGTCAAGATAGGTGTTTCAAAACAAACTAAGTTAGCTTTCAATACATCACTATTCACGAAAAATTTGTCACATAATTGATTATTAAAAAAATAATAATAAGGAAATACTAATTAATTTATGTAATCATTTTAGAATACTATATCCATAGGAATCTTAATATATAACTGATCAATAGATTTTTATTTTATGGCAATTTATTGGATGGTATCATTTAAATATCTTTAATATTTTTTTAATAAAGATCAAACTGAAATCAAATCAATTGAATTTGTACTATTTCATAATAAGTGATATAGTTAGGCCTCTCTAATATACATTGGAGTAAAACGCATAAACTTTGGGACCTATATGTAGAATTTTTAAAAAACTTAGGGGGGTCATTCTTTGTCTATTGTACAATATTCATTATACATAGGACTACTAATGGAATTCCTAGAAATATAAGGGGGGCATGGCCCCCTTTGGTGAAAAGGTACGTGTTTGTGAGAGGGCGTGGCAGGAACACCGTTTCATACAAAATTTTAAGAGTAACTAGAGGAAGGGGCAGAGGTAAAGAGGGCAGAGTGGGGCCTTAAATTTCTCGAAATATTCATTTATACCTCTAAATTTTAGAATCTTTGTACAAGTTTATCCCTCTAAAACAATATGCCGTATTTTCCTTATCTTATTGTTTTGGTTGAAGGTTTTATTTTGTGACTAGCTTCTAGTGCCTTTCATGGTCTTTTCAACGTTGAAAAGCTATAGTGACCATGCTATATTTCTTTCCCGACATTCAAAATTCAAATGTTGTGAAAACACGATGGTGGAAATGTGTGACAAAAGATGACTTTTGTCTATATTATTTTTTCCGAAGACCGACTATTTCGGAAGATTAATTTCACTGTCTATTATTTTGGAAGAGCAAAATCTCATATAAGAATACCTGATGCTTTTTCTTTTTTTACCTAAAGCCACTATACAATATTAGCATTAATAACAATTAAAAGGTTTAGATTGATTCAGGCATATATATTGGAGTGGAGAGAAGAATAGCCACGAGAAGGTATTTTGTTCAACGATCACACCGCCACAAGGTGTCATTGCCTCTCACAAACTTGTAGAACCTATAATACACTTTGACTATAGGCTCCACACAGGGACGGAACCAGAAACTTTATCTAGGAGGGGCCAAGATACAGGAGCGGCGTCAAATACATGCAGATGGGGTCAGCTGACCCCGTCAGTCTTTGAAAAATGTTAAAAAAAAAATAGTGTTATATATATTTTTTAAAAGAAGTTGAATCCATAAAAGAAATATATTTGACCCCATTAACCCACGCTAGTTTGCATGATACCATTAACAAAAATTTCTGGAGTCGCCACTGTCAAGATAGGTGTTTCAAAACAAACTAAGTTAGCTTTCAATACATCACTATTCACGAAAAATTTGTCACATAATTGATTATTAAAAAAATAATAATAAGGAAATACTAATTAATTTATGTAATCATTTTAGAATACTATATCCATAGGAATCTTAGTATATAACTGATCAATAGATTTTTATTTTATGGCAATTTATTGGATGGTATTATTTAAATATCTTTAATATTTTTTAATAAAGATCAAACTGAAATCAAATCAATTGGATTTGTACTATTTCATAATAAGTGATATAGTTAGGCCTCTCTAATATACATTGGAGTAAAACGCATAAATTTTGGGACCTATATGTAGAATTCTTAAAAAACTTAGGGGGGTCATTCTTTGTCTATTGTACAATATTCAATATACATAGGTCTGCTAATAGAATTCCTAGAAATATGAGGAGGGTCATGGCCCCCTTTGGCCAAAAGGTACATGTTTGTGAGAGGGCGTGATAGAAACACCATTTCATACAAAATTTTCAGAGTAGCTAGAGGATGGGGAGGAGGTAAAGAGGGCAGAATGGAGCCTTCAATTTCTCGAAATATTCCTTTATACCT
>BRYE01000017.1:3712500-3725000 GCA_030159115.1 Actinidia arguta var. hypoleuca | reverse complement strand
AACTCAAATGAGTACGCCTAAGAGGTGATTTTTATTTTATTTTTTATATAGTGTCTGTAGGTACAAGCAATTACTAGTGTATTATTAAAAGTAGAGTTTTATTCAAAAAAAATTCTCTCTTTTATCACTACAAGGAACAAACACAAGTGCGTGTACACACACATGATTAGTTTTTTGTGCACAAAAAAAATTATACAAAAAGTTTTTAAAAATTGTACGAAAAATAACTTTTTTTTGAGTTATAATTTGTTTTGGAGGAAACAAAAATAAAAAATAGTAAAAAAAATTGTACTAGCTTTTCTTTGAGTTATGTACTTTTACCAAAATTGAAAATAAAAAATAAAAGAGTAAAAATAATCCAAACACACTCCACATGATATGAAGACTGTGTTTGATTAGAGTAAAAACTATATACTCTATAATGAAAAGCAAAAAGAAAGGAAAGTGGATTTTTCTTGACTTTTAAATTAATTTTCTTGAATTTTCTTGACTCTATAATGAAAAGAAAGAAAGGAAAATTAATTTTCTTGCACGTGTTTGATACATACAATCTTTTTGCTGGAAAGTGGAATCTATGTCAACGTACTGACGTATACGGAATGTCACTAGAGACAGAACACGTCTATCTCAAGAAAATAAATATAGAATCCACTAGGTATTCTTGAATTAACAAAAAATTAAAGATAAAATTCTCAAAAAATTTATTGATCAAAAACTGAATTGCCTTTAAGGCTATAAGGCGTTTAAATAATAAACTAGAAACGTTAATTCGCGTTAAGCAAGAAAATAAGAAAAATTACTAAAAAATAAAAAATTGAGTTAATGCCTAAATTAACTCCTAATCTACTTAGGAAACATTCCCCAACAAACGGGATCTTATTTTGACTTTTAAATTAAAAGTTATATCAGTCAGAAAACTGCATTTTTTTAGGTTGATATACAACTTATTGACAGATAGAACCGTCAACACTTCTCGTACATGCGCATAATGATCGGATTCATTCTGACTATAAATCGGTATATCATCAAAATAAACAACTATAAATTTGCCAATAAACGGTTTTAGAATCTGATTTATGAGCCTTATAAAAGTGCTTGGGGCGTTGGACAGTCCGAATGGCATCACCATCTACTCGTAAAGCCCCTCATTGGTCTTGAATGTTGTTTTTCACTCGTCGTTGGGCCGAATATGGATCTGATGGTAACTACTTTTGAGTAGGGGTGTCCAAAATACCCGTCGGACTCGAGAACCGACCAGAACCGATCTCATTGGGTCGGGTTGATTCGGGTCTACTATCTACTCGGTTCAATTCTGGGTCTAAAAATAAAATACCTGTTCGGTTCGGGTCAATTCTCGGGTCTATAATTTTTTTTATCCAGAACCGACCCGAACCGGCCCGAGGAGAACCGAATATGGAACCGATATATAGACCCGAGAATATATTAATATGATTCTCGGAGTAGTTCGATTTGTATTATTTTAAATTATATTGGATGTTAATTTGTATTGTTTTAAAAAATATATAATTGTGTAGGAGTTCTTTGTATTTTTAGTGTTCACCAAAAGCTAAAATGAACTGGGTAAACCCGACCCGACTCGAAATAACCCAACTCCGAAAGAACCGAAGAACCGAACCGAACCGTTCGGTTCGGTTCTGTTTGGTTCTCTCGCATGCTCGGGTCGGTTCTGGGTCAAAAAATTTGAAACCGTGAATAGTCGGGTCGGTTCTGGGTCTAACTCAGACCCGATCTAACCCGACCCATGCCCACCCCTACTTTTGAGATCTAGCTTTGAATAAACCTTCGACCCACTAAGCATGTCAAACATATCATTCAAACGCAGAATAGAAAACTTGTATTTGACTATAATCTTGTTGATTGCGCAGCTGTCCACACACATACGCCAACTGCCATCCTTCTTTGGTGTTAATAGGGCTGGTATGGCACATGTGCTCATGCTCTCCCTAATTTGCCCATTTTTGAATAGACCCTCCACTTGTTCTTGTAGGATCTAACTCTCCTTTGAACTCATCCGATGGCTGGAATCATCCTCATTGTAAACCAACAAGATAGACGATTTTCCCTCCTCTTTTGGAATCTTAGGAACACTGCTCTCCTTGAGGGGACTGAGGACTACCTTCCTATCATTCTGGTATAATATGTAAACGTTGTCCTTCCCCTTGTGTATGGCATCCACATCATGTTGCCAGGACCTCCCCAAAAAAAGGTGACACGCATCCATATCAACCACTTCACACAACACCTTGTCAACATAATACTTCCCAATAGAAAACTTAATTCGACAAGTATTTGTTACCTTAACTTCCACTCCCTTCTTAATCCAGCCAATCGTGTAAGGGTCCAGGTGCTTCTTTGTCTTCAAACCTAACTTCGTAACCAAACTTTTTGATGCTATGTTCTCTCTGCTCTCGCTGTCAATGATGAGATCACAGACCTGCTTATTGATGGTACACCGTCCTCGAAAGATCTTGTGACGTTGGCTAGAATCTACTTTCTTTGGGGTCAGCAACAACTTTTGGATCACCAGAGATCGCCCCAGATATTCACCCTTGTCGTCATCCTGGAACTCATTAGGGTCATATGAATAAGGGTAGCTGTCACAATCGTCATCTTCGCACTCATCTTTCTTTGGTACTAGTTTCACTATGTTCATAGTTACCCCCTTTGGACACTTATTTAAGTGATGCCCAGGTTTGCCACATCTGTAAAACTTATCTCCCAAAGCCTTGGCGTATGGATTAGGGTTTCCCCCTTGGCGTTTAGTTGCCCCATTATTTATTGCCTTCGTCTGACTCCCAGTGCTGCTAGTCTCCTTGTTAGTCACAGGTTGGGACTACGGGGAAGGTACTGGCTGTTTTTCCATTGTTAGAAAATTGGGATCCGGTGTTTGTTCAATTCTGTTGGGATTCAACTTTCTTGGCTAATGTCATAGTTTCATTCAGTGAATATAGAGTTTGCAAGGATACTTGGTCTCGAATCGCTACCTGCATCCCATTCACAAATCTGGCGATCTACTGATCCTCCGATTCTGGTAGATTGTTGTGGGTTGATAACCTGTAAAACTCCTCCATATGGGCCTTACTAGTTCGGATTCCTTGCCTACACTCTTGATATTGCCTGAACAACTCTTGTTGGAATCTGGTGGTAGGAATCGCTCTTCCATCAACTTTCTCATCCTTCTCCATGTACGTATTGGGGCTTTTCTTTGACGGACATGACCTTGTTGTAGGTTGTCCCACCATGGTGATGCTCCCCCCTTTAGTTTATTTGCCACCAGTTTTACTTGCTTTTCGTTTGGGATCTCCATGTACTCAAAGAACCGTTCAACTTCGATAACCCAATCTAGGAATCCCTCGATCTGAAGGTGACCATTGAAAGACGAGTGGTCCATCTTCATACGATAGTCCTTGGATTCAAAGTTCCCAAACATACGACTTCCTTGCTCATGATTTCCTAGGCCACGATCTCTCTGACCACAAGCTCCTTGACCACTACTCCCCTAAAAAAGGTCGTAGGCTTAGGCTTTATCTTCACTGCTTTTGTCCTCATAGACTGGGGGCCTATTAGGATGAACTGGACTGCGACCATAACTAGGGTGGTCACGCTCTTGATGATCCTGGCGCCGTCCAGTGACACCATGGTTGGGTTCTCGAGGCAAAAGGGCAGCGATTGCTTGTTAGAAATCTTGCAATATCTGTTGGGTCTCCTGTTGAAACTGACGGAATTCACACCTAGTGATGATTTCACCCGTATCTTCCTCATTGACGCTACCTTCACGCGTATTAGCCATCAGACCAGGGCAAAGACAAAGCTCTGATACCAACTGACGCAGACGGAATGTCACTAGAGATAGAACACGTCTATCTTAAGAAAATAAATCTAGAATCCACTAGGGTTTCTTGAATTCACAAGAAAATAAAGATAAAATTCTCAAAACTTTTATTGATCAAAAATTGAATTGCTTTTAACTTTACAAGACGTTTAAATAATAAACTAAAAATTCTAATTCGCATTAAGTACAAAAAATAGGCAAGAATATAAAAAAAAAATTCAAGAAAAGAAAAATTGAGTTAATGTCTAAATCAACTCCTACTCTACTTAGAAAATATTTCCCAACAAACGGGATCTTATTTTGACCTTTAAATTAAAAGTTATACATAAAACAATAATTACTGAAAAATGACAAAATTACCCTTTTGGAAGGACAAATGATGAAATTTTCTCAAAAAACGACACGGCTCATGGCCGAAGGTCATTGATTTTTTATCCTTTCAATGATTCCATTCAGATCACCAAGTCTCACGCCATTTCGCTATCGGGGCCGGTGATTCCTACTATCACTTTCCTACTTTCTCGATTTTCTACACGCGGATTTAATACGATCTCGCTAGTTAAGGAAGGCTTGAGTTGTTCGTTCTATATCACGTGCTTAAATAGAAAACTTTCTTATACTTTTCACTATTTTTTTGCTAAATAAATTTAAAAAATATTTTTTAGTTTTATTTATTTTTTATTTTGTTGCTTTCATCCTAATCAAATACAGTCGAAAGCAAAACAAAAATAAAAAAAATTACAAATACAAAAGCTTTTATTTCACATAAAAATGTGTGGACCCATACTCGGTATCTTGTTCCCACACACACAAAAAAAAAGAAATATACAGCTAGATCCAGTGAAGACAAATTTTAATTTAGGCACGGGATAATGGTTTTTTTGGATGATTTATTTTTTGAGTTTTTTGTTTGTCTTTAATGCATTATTTTTACTGTTTGGTCGAAATATTATATTTTTCCTGTTCTCTTTGACAAGAGGAGTCTGAAAAATGTAAAAATTTTCATCGAACTTAAGAAAAAGTTTTGTAAAGACGAAAATATCACTTTTAGTTATATGGATTTTTTTTAGGGAGAAATACATTGATCACCCCTGAAGTTTTATGTTAATACACAAAGTACCCCTTATATTTTAAAAATTACACTGACCTCCCCTTAGGTTTGCATTTAATACAGATGTCCCCTGATATTTTTTTATCACTGAAAATATCACTTTTAGTTATATGAATTTTTTTTACATTTTCGAACTTCTCTAGTCAAGAAAATACAAAAAAAAATATAAAATTTGATTAAACGGTAAAAAAATTCACTAAAAGCGAAAAAAAATAAAAAAACAAAATAAACTAGCTCCTTTCTTTCACAGACACGACCTTGTTGTAGGTTATCCCACCATGTTGATGCTCTTCCCTTTAGTTTATTTGCCACCAGCTTTACTTGCTTTTCATTTGGGATCTTCATGTACTCAAAGAACCGTTCAACTTCGATAACCCAATCTAGGAATCCCTCGATTTGAAGGTGACCATTGAAAGACGGGAGGTCCATCTTCATACGATAGTCCTTGGATTCAAAGTTCCCAAACATACGGCCTCCTTGCTCACGATTTCCTAGGCCACGATCTCTCTGACCACGACCTCCTTGACCACCACTCCCACCAAAAAGTTCGTGGGCTTAGGCTTTGTCTTAACTGCTTTTGTCCTCATAGACTGGGGGCCTATTAGGATGAACTGGACCGCGATCATAACCAGGGTGGTCACGCTCTTGATGATCCTGGCGCCGTCCAGCGACACCATGGTTGGGTTCCCGAGGCAAAAGAGCAGCGATTGTTTGTTGGAAATCTCACAATATCTGTTGGATCTCCTGTTGAAACTGACGGAATTCACACCTGGTGATGATTTCTCCCGTAGCTTTCTCATTAACGCTACCTTCACGCGTATTAGCCATCAGACCAGGGTAAAGACAAGGCTCTGATACCAACTGACGCAGAGGGAATGTCACCAGAGACAGAACACGTCTATCTTAAGAAAATAATCTAGAATCCACTAGGGATTCTTAAATCTACAAGAAAATAAAGATAAAATTCTCAAAAAATTTATTGATCAAAAACTGAATTGCCTTTAAGTCTATAAGACATTTAAATAATAAACTAAAAACCTTAATTCGCGTTAAGCACGAAAAATAGGCAAGAGAATAAGAAAAATTACAACAACAAAAAAAAAATGAGTTAATGCCTAAATCAACTCTTACTCTATTTAGAAAACATTCCCCAATAAACGGGATCTTATTTTGACCTTTAAATTAAAAGTTATACCTAAAACAATAATTATTGAAAATGACAAAATTACCCTTTTAGAAGGGTAAACGATGGAATTTTCTCAAAAAACGGCAGGTCTCATGGCCAAAGGCCATTGAGTTTTGATCCTCTCAACGATTCCATTCAGATCACCAAGTCTCACGCAATTTCGCTGTCGGGGCCGGTGATTCCTATTATCACTTTCCTACTTTCTCGATTTTTTACGCGCGGGTTTAATACAATCTCGTTAGTAAATGAAGACTTGAGCTGTCCATTCTACATGACATGCTTAAATAGAAAACTTTCTTATACTTTTCACTATTTTTTTGCTAAATAAATTTAAAAAATGTTTTTTATTTTTATTTATTTTTTATTTTATTACTTTTATCCTAATCAAATAAGCCAAAGGCGAAACAAAAATAAAAAAATTACAAATACAAATGCTTTTATTTCACATAAAAATGTGTGAGACCCATACTCGGTATCTTGTTCCCACACACACACAAAAGAAATATACCGCTAGATCTAGTGAAGACAAATTTTAATTTAGGCACGGGATAATGGTTTTTTTGGCTGATTTATTTTTTGAGTTTTTTGTTTGTATTTAATGCATTATTTTTATTATTTGGTCAAAATATTATATTTTTCTTGTTCCCTTTCAAAAGAGGAGTCTGAAAAATGTAAAAATTTTCATTGAACTTAAGAAAAAGTTCAGTAAAGACGAAAATATCACTTTTAGTTATGTGGATTTTTTTAGGGGGAAATACATTGATCACCCCTGAGGTTTCATGTTAAATACACAAAGTACCCCTGACATTTTAAAAATTACACTGACCTACCCATAGGTTTGCATTTAATACAGATGTCCCCCTGACATTTTTTTATCACTGAAAATATCACTTTTAGTTATATGGATTTTTTTTACATTTTCGAACTTCTCTAGTCAAGAAAATACAAAAAACAAATATAAAATTTGATTAAACGGTAAAAAAATTCACTAAAAGCGAAAAAAAATAAAAAAACAAAATAAACTAGCCTCCCAAACTTTTTTTACTCAAATAGTGCCTTATTACCCTAAGTTGTGTGCATAGATAATACATAAAAACATTGGACTCTACTAGTCAATTCAATTCTCCAGTCGATATATATATACTCCTACTTGCAAAAATAAAAAATAAAAATTGGTATATGTTCCTTACAGAATTCAGGATTGACCATTTTTACATGCGATTCACAAAACACGTTGTAGGAAGGCTAATTTTGGATCCCCACTTGGGTTCCCCACGTGTGGACCCTTTTAGTTTTGTCCCAACTGTTTTTGTGTGTTTCCAAAAAACACGTATTTTTCAAATTCGTGCAACGTGGACATGTTGACGATATGACCATCCACATCATCTCCCAGCTACTGTCTTTTATAATGAGAACCTTCCATGAAACATGTGACAGAGGAAAATTTTAGGGAAAAATTAATTTCAAGGGAAGGTAGGGTTAATAATAGGAAACTAATGGATTTGACAATAAAAATCTCACATATGGTGAGTCATCTAAATTAATTTCTGTTGTAGTAAAAATTTGGGAGAGCAACCAATAGTCAGAATTGTTTCACGGTCTTGGCACTGGACCTCGGCTAAAACTGGGGCAACCTGCGCCGTAATGAACAAGCGTGATCGGCCGGGGTAAGGCTGCTCAAAACCTCTCCGACGTGTGTATCAGACCAAAGCGATCAAGAGATAGTTAAAGGCAAAATGGGCGAGCACAATAGTAAATGTGTTTGTGGTGTATGTGTTGAGCGTACCTTTTTGTTATGGGAGAGCGGCCTTTATATAGATAGAGTAATGATCCGTGTCAGTGGATAACGGCAAGATCATCGGAAGGATAAGCATGGAAGGATATCCCAATAATTTTGGAGATAATGTAAGAGGTTGTCATTTGTAAAGCAATCTGCAATTACAAGAGTAGTGATGGATCTGGAGTCTAATGGAGGTAGTTCTCTTGTAGATTAAGCGAAAAAGTGATTGAGAAGGAGTCTCATGATGACAGACTCCTAACGGGGAATGAGTCTTTTTGAAGAATAAGTCCTCATAGAGATGGCCTCTGATCTGGCGAGATAGATGACCTCGTTCTTATGGCGATCTGGAGGGACCCATTTATGTGTAGGCGAAGTGGAGCTCAGTTGTCTTTAACAATTTAGGCAACCAGGAATGTGGCGTCGTGAATTCTTAGGCGACATGCACTACTTAGATTATTAAGAGGTGGTGTGTATTTTTTCCACATTAATTTCAATTTTATGGAGTCGGTAATTTCACGTGACATTTTTACCCATGAAGAATTCTTAGCACTTGTACGCACCCTTCTCTTACCAACCATCTGTTGTCGTCTCTACCAACCCATAAATAATGAAAATAGATGATGAAGATGATGGGTGGCGATGAAGGAAGAGACAGAGAAGGTGAAGCTACGGTGGCCGAAGTAAATAAAATTAGATCTAGATTATTGTGACCGGAAGAGGAAGAAGTAGTGGCCCTTACCATCCATGTTTTTCATATAAATCTTTAGGTTTCCACTCTTTTGAGACTATTATAGTCAAGCCGTTCCACATCTGGTTGAACAATCTCTGATCATAGATAACCTCAAGTCTTCCTGCTCATCTGCCCCTCCATAAATATCCGCATCCATATATATAAATATCTTATATTAGGAGCCTGAAATCTTAAAATTGAACTCTAGTGGAAGTTGTTACTGTGTTTTAAGATACAGAGTATGAACAATGTAATCCATATATAAACTAAAAAATCGGAAATCAGAGAGGCTCCTTTTTTCTTTTCTGGTTACATGGATGATCTTCAATTTTGGTTCCTTACAGAGGAATTCGGTATCATCTTCGTTTGAGAAGAGGAAATACTCCAACAAATAATGGACAAGCCTAACATCTAGTAGTAATTACCATATTCTCTCTTCACGCCAACTGCCCTTCCTGACAATAGAGTCCAGGAGAGGTAATTGATCGTCAGCCTTAACTTCACTTTCTCTGAAGAGTTTTTTTCCCATGACCAATCCACGTAACAATGGTAGGGAAAATAGTTAAGACCGAACTAGAAGACAGTTGAGTATACGACTAAAGCCATAACAATTAGAGTGCACACCAAGCCAATCAATAGTACTCAGTTTCGTGCATATTAAATCAACTTTTCTTTGTTCTCATTAGCCACAGAGAATGACTCAACAGATGCAGGAGGTCATGGGTTTGCATATTTTCCGAGATATATATATGTTATTATGCTGTGTTTAGATTAAGAATTTGGTGAGAGAAAATGAAAAAGGAGATGATCTGATAGTTTTGAATTGTCTAACTTTCAGTTTTAATTTTCTTATCTCTCATCAAATTTTTGATTCAAATACAGCCGCCTTATATTGACGACCATATTGACTGTGAGGCCTAAACTATGTAGTAATTTCTCACGAATTGAGTGAGCCCATTGTGGCTTAGTGTTTTTTTATTTCTTAAATTTTTTAGCTACTTTGATTTTTAAATTTTTTCATTTTTAGTGAATTAGTTTTTACTATTTGATCATGAATATTACACGTTCCCGTTTCAAATAATATTTTATACTTTTTTATGGTTTAATAAAAAAAATTTGGTTAAATAATTAAAAATATTAACTAAAGACGAAAAAACTCAAAAAATAAAAATAACTTACAAAACCTTAAAACAAATTAACCCGACCCGTGACTGGTTGAGTCCGTTATTATAGCGGATCGGATAAGTCCAACTCGACCCAATTTAAAGCTCTAATTGTGTTCATAGATAATATATAAAATATTGCACTATTCTTGAAAATTACTCTACTAGTCAATTCAATTCTCCAGTCGAGATATATATACTCCTACTTGCAAAAAAACAAAAACAAAATGGTATATGTTCCTTAAAGAATTCAGTATTTGACCATTTTTACATGTGATTCAGAAAACACGTTGTGAGAAGGCAAATGTTGGATCCCCACTTGGGTTCCCCACGTGTGGACCCTTTTAGTTTTGTCCCTACTGTTTTTGTTTGTTTCCAAAAAACACGTATTTTTCAAATTCGTGCAACGTGGACATGTTGACGGTATGACCATCCACATCATCTCCCAGCTACTGTCTTTTATAATGAGAACCTTCCATGAAACATGTGACAGAGGAAAATTTTAGGGAAAAATTAATTTCAAGGGAAGGTAGGGTTAATAATAGGAAACTAGTGGATTTGACAATAAAAATCTCACATATGGTGAGACATCTAAATTAATTTCAATTTTATGAAATCGGTAATTTCACGTGACATTTTTACCCATGAAGAATTCTTAGCACTTGTACGCACCCCTCCCTTATCAACCATTTGTTGTCGTCTCTACCAACCCATAGATAATGAAAATGGATGGTGAAGATGACAGGTGGCGATGAGGGAAGAAAGACATAGAGATGAAAGATGGAGAAGAGACGGAGAAGGTGAAGCTGTGGTGGCCGAAGTAAATAAAATTAGATCTAGATTATTGTGACAGGAAGAGGAAGAAGTAGGGGCCCTTACCATCCATGTTTTTCATATAAATATTTAGGTTTCCACTCTTTTGAGATTATTATAGTCAAGCCGTGTTGATTTAATATAATTATCCCAAAATACCACTGAAATGTGATTTTCCAAAGCTTTATATGTTTTTCTAGAGCGAAGAGCCTTGATGTCCGTACAAAAATAAGAGAGATAATTTAATAGTGCATATAATTTTTCGATCTATATGTTATTATGCTGAGTTTAGGTGGGAAAAGAGAAAAAAAGAAAAAGAAGATGATCCGACGGTTCAGAATGATTGAATCGTCTAACTTTTAATTTTATTTTTATTTTCTCTCATCAAATTTTTGATCTATATACAGCCTTATATTGATGACCATATTGAATTTGAGGCCTAAACTATATAGTAATTTCTCACGAATTGAGTGAGCCCAGTTTGGCTTAGAATTTTTTTTATTTCTTAGATTTTTTAGATATTTTGATTTTTAAGTTTTTTCATTTTTAGTTAATTATTTTTTACCATTTGATCATGATTATTACACCTTCCCATTTCAAATAATATTTTTTACTTTTTAATGGTTTAATAAAAAAATTTAATCAAATAATTCAAAATATTCATTAAAGACGAAAAAACTCAAAAAACAAAAACAACTTACAAAAACTCAAAACAAAATAGACCCAATTGGGCCTGAATCAATTAATTAAAAATACCTTATAATATATAATGTTACATTATTAACTACCTTTAAATATGGAGTAGGAAGACAATTTTATAGATGAATTCAACTACAGGAGTCACGGGGGAATAAATTGACTTTTTCATTATTTATTTATTTATTTCCTGCTGGGAAGGAAGCCGTGTGGTGTTCAATTTTTTATTTAATTTCAAGTTCGTATTGAGGAATTTTTTAGTTCCTTTTAAAATTCATAAATCATGGGATAATCATTGGAGCCGATTAGGATTATTGAATTTAAACTTTTAAAATTCACAAATCTATATTTTCCTTTTGTAATTATTTTTTGATCAATTTTTTGAATTTATAATATCTCTGCTGTTAAGAAATGATCGAGGCGTCCAATTTAAAAATAATAGGCAATAAGTGGAGTAGTCTTTAAATGAGATATACTAAGATTGAGTGACTCAAATAGGCAATGTGAGACAAATTTAAGGATATGTTTGGACGACATGAATCTTGAGGAAATTATGTTATTCCTGGTTCTCATAATTCTACCATTTGAATGTGGCAGGAATGAGAATGTGATTCTCCATCTCTCATTTCAGTGAGAATATAATTTTCATACTGAGCAGGAATATAATTTTATCACTCACCCCCACCAGTAATCTTGGATTAGTGTCTCATCCAACAATTAAAAAAGAGAATATTTTAAATTATTTTTTGATTATGGCCCCGACTAAATCTATCTTTATAAATATAACACTACGTTGTTATATTATAATTATTTTAATAAATTATTTTTTATTAAATTTTTTCTTTTAACTTTTTATGTAATAATCTTTTGAATTTTTTTCTTAAGTAATTTTTTTTTCATTTCAGAAAACTAAAAAAAATCTAAATTAATCTATTAATCTTGGATTCCTGCCATCCAAACAGAGCTTAACATCTATTAAATACCTAGTGTTGATTTAAATTACATTCATGGGCAGGAATATTAATAGATAAACTATATTTTCACTTTTGTTGGATATTTCATTCGCCCATTTATTTTAAGACAAATATGATTAATTTATGTGGTTAAAAATATTCAATCAAATATATATTTTTTTTCATAAATAATCTTCTCAATTGTATTTGTAAGA
>BRYE01000017.1:3682500-3685000 GCA_030159115.1 Actinidia arguta var. hypoleuca | reverse complement strand
TATTTTTTCATAAAAATGGATAACAAAATTTATAAAATTTTAGATACTTGGACCAAAATTTGCCTAATTATAACAAAATTTGCGCAATTCGACCAAAGTTTGCACACGTTCACCAATTGAATTGTAAAGGGATAAAATACACAACTACAAAATTCTAGTCTCGCTAGGACAGACACTGCCACTAAGCTATCCCTATGGAGTAAGCTTGGTAGGGTTCTTGCGCCGGAGCTCGGTCACGACACTACTGGACATTGTCATTGTCCGAGCTGAGGCAAGCACCACTGCCGAGCTGTCGCTCTATAGCAAGTTGACAGGATAACCACACCGTGGCTTAGCCAAGGGTCAACGGTCTGCGACGATTCCGATGTACACAAGAGACATAGGGTGACTTGCATGGCGAAGTTTCATTTGACAGTCCCATACTTGGATTGAGATGTCGACGGCATGATGACAAGCTATCAACTAATCCCCAGAGGCATGACTAGGGCAGTCGCCTACTCACTGACACAGCAGTCAATGCGTCCAAGTACGTGCCGAGCTGCAACCTATCCAATGACGTGACAGTTGACGTGTCTAGGCATGAGTCGAACTGAGCTATATAAGACCAGATGTTATTCTCTCAAAGGTATGCAAAGTTAGCTACTCTAAGTTTTTACTTTCACTCTCTCTCTCTCTACACACTTTGATCATCTGGCCATCTAACTTGACCGTCAAAAAATTATTTTTTAAAAACAGTTCCAGCTGCCGAACTCATTATTTCTGTGTTGCAGTTAGGCCACCGCAACCAACGACTGTCTGCAACCACCTTCAACAATCACTGGTCCACCGCAAGTGCTTATCCTCGATTTCAGTTCTTCCATTTCATAAACACTACCCCTACATGTACCAAATTTGCACACTTAAAATAAATTTTACACAAATTGAGACATTTTTTGCATATGATATATGTACAAAATTTTGCATAATTATAAAAGAATTTGCATACTTGAACCAAAAAATTTATAATTGGACCAAAATTTATATACACTTGCACTGATTATATCAAATTTGCACATTTGTATCAAAATTTGCACCAATTGAGATAGTTTTTACATTGAGTATATAGCAAATTGAGATAGTTTTTACATTGAGTAGATAGCAAAATTTGCACAAGTAAAGAAAAAATTGCCTAATTATAATAAATTTGCACACTTGATATATAGAATACACTTGACATTTTTTGCATATATTATGTAACAAATTTGTATACTTGTACCAAAATTTGTAAACTTTTTATTTTACATAATTTTTTATTCAATATGGATCTTAATTAATATATCTCAACAAGTACATTCCGAAAATATAATTTTATTAAAAACAAATATTCACAACAAAAAATATATTAATTTAAAGTTCGAAATACAAAAAAAAAAAAAAACATATACGCCACATGGCTTGTAAGCTCTTGGATAAATTTCATCATTGGTCCTTGTAGTTTGATTAAAGTTTCACTATGATCTCTACAATTTTAATTTGAGTAGCTAGAATTCTATAGTTTTAATCTAGATCCATTGTAATTCTTCCGTCAGTATCCATTAACAATTTCTACTCGAAGAAAGTGCATGATAACACGCATGGCCATTTTCAATGCTCGCTTCCCCTCGAAGGAAGTGCATGATAACACACATAACCATTTTCAATGCTCACTTCCCGTTCAAAATTTTTACAAATATTGACAAAGTGACCACATTGAAACTAAATTAAAACTATATGATTTTTAATTATTTAAATTAAAGCTATAAGAATCAAAGTGAAATTTTAGTCAAACTAAAAGGACCAATAACAAAATTTACCCTAAACTCTTTAAAGGCGAAAGTTAAAACGCTATTGGCTATCATCTTTAAAGATCTTTAAAGGTGTAACGCTATCGGGGCTAACTGGTAATCTTAATTGGGAAAGGGACTTCAATGATATTAAGTTTTGCTTGCTAGACCTTGCTGGTAATAAGTTTAAAAATGGTGCCACAGATCGACTTTGATCTCTTTGGTTACTGTTTTCAAAATTAATTTTGTAGAAGGTCGACTAAAAACGTTGTCATTTTGGTTGTTTGAATTTTCCGTTGACGGGCCTTCTCATTGCCAAACACCAGTACTTGTTTTTTCCATAAGATAAAACCTTAAAGTCACCAGCAAGTAAGTTCATCTCTCTCTCTCAATTCATAAACCCTAGTTTTAACGTCACAATTCCCCAAAACGTAAGACTCACCAATATGCCTAATTTTGCCATTCGGTAACCCTAATTTTGGCATTTGGTCGTGTATGTCATCAAGACTATATTTGGAATTTATAAAATATTAATGCTAGATATTCAGAATTTTATCCAAAAAGTAAGATCAATAGTATAAATTTAAAGCTATTGTCATGTGAGTCAAACTCAGAACGAATTTTGTCCATGTATTTCAAAATCTTGGTCTATAAATATTCATTAACACCAATAAATTTCAAGCCCCGTCGAGAAAATA
>BRYE01000017.1:3672500-3677500 GCA_030159115.1 Actinidia arguta var. hypoleuca | reverse complement strand
TGAAAAAAAAATAAAACAACGTCGTTCAACTAAAAATTGTGTTTGTTTAAAAAATCAAATCGACGTTGTTTTGATTCCATTGGTAACAAAATCGGTAATAATTTCTGGTGACTTTATCCTTTTCCTTTATTTATTTGGAAGACCAAATCATGGTTTTAGTTAGAGTAGTACTATTCCATACTAAGTAAATTAACCCTTTTTGAGAACTCCGTATCCCGCTTATTGGACCGATTAATTTGAGAGATCAATTTGACCATCTATAAGTGAAAATTCATTTAAAGTTGAGACAAAACCTCATATGAACTGGCAGGCTAACACATGCATTCATTGCACGAGAATGAGAGTCGAACTACTACATGCCAAAGGCTTCATCATGCATGCTTGACATAACTTATAAGGAACAATTTCTGCTTTTTAATGTCTTGAAAGTTGAGCCAGTGTGTTTGACACAGTTTCTCTTCTGCTTATGGGCCAAAAATAACTTGTAAAATCTGAAAAAATTGATATTTAGAAGTTCAATTTTAAAGTTTTTCAACTTCTACTTTTGAATAAGCAATTCTAACATAAGTTCAACTATACCAAATACCCTCAGACCCTTGATGGCCAAGTGATTACCATCACACAAACCACTGAGGTTTCTAAGTAAATTAACTGTTATTATATATTTTGGTGGCAGATGACTAACACTCATGTCAACAACTGAGATTTTTAAGTCAATTAAGTCTTGTTGCACATTTTGGAAAGTTCTCATCAAATAAATAATAGCAACTGCAATTTACCGTCGAATTATTAAAAAATATATAAAATTTCTGTCTATGTTAATCACATTTTTCTGTCAATGCAATGGCAAGTTGACGAGTTGGAAGAGTATGACGACGACTAAATTAGAAATAAGAAAAATCTAAAGTCCATATGCCGACTAGCAAACAGCCTTTTATTTATTGTCGGCACTTCATTAGTTATCAATTCATCTATGTAGAAACAAATATGAATAGAAGTGTAACGAGGGTTTACTTCTTTTGGCCAACTCAAAAAGTTACATGTATATATACAATCATGTTTAAAGATTTATAGAGAGAGGATCATATAATATATATCTCAATCTAATCAGAATCTACTAATTAGTGCTATTACTACTAATAAAAACTCAACCCCCAAAACAAATAAATAAATAAATAAATAAATTACTTTTTGATGAAAAATTTGATGCAAGTGAACTTGGACTATTTGAAAATGTTTGGTGGAGTTAAGATTGTACCTAATATGGACAATAATGCAATTTCATCATCATCATCATCATCATCATCATCATAATATAATATGGCTTTCCACAATGGACACAACTCCAAAGGGGCGACTAGTTCGACTGTCACCTTAAAATTTAAAAATAAATTAAATTTTATACTCCAATTAAAATTTAAAATTATTGTAGTATAATTAATTATGAATATTTTTGAATTATATAAGTTCGCTACCTATAGGTTGAAATTATTGTAGTATTGTATTTCATTTGTAGGTTACAAAATAGATACTGTGTATGCATATTTGCCTTTTCAAAATTAAAATCATTTGTGTATACTTGGAATGAAGGGGGCAACTGGGACAACCGCCACCATAAAATTTTCAAAAAATTAAAATTTTATACTCCAATTAAAAGTTAAAATCACTATAATATAATTAACTACGAATATTTTTGAGTTATATAAGTTCACCACCTAAATGCTGAAATTATTATAATATAGTATTTCATGTGTAAGTTATAAAATAAGTATTTTGTACGCATACTCGCCTCCTCAAAATTAGAATCCTGCGTGCGTCGTTGGTCACAATTAATTATACAAATGCATCGAGTGATTGTCATTTAATTATGTTTAGATGACTTAAATTTAAGAATGAGAATTTCATTTCTACGAATGAACAGATACAAAGTAAATAAAATAACTGAGATAATCATATTAAAGTGCTTATATGTCAACATTTCTTATCTACCAAATCTTATTAAAGTCCACATTTTCTTTCTTCTTCTTTTTTTTTTTTTTTTTAAATTGAGTTGGAATGTAAGATGTAAGATTTAATTCATACTTAATTTAAAATGAAAAGTAATTTACCCATAATTTTTTTTACTGAAAATTTATCAAGAATGATGTGTTAGTAGCATTTTTAAAATTTAAGTCCCAAGTGATGATTAGTCTTCTGGTTGGAAATGAATATGCCAACCATACTGAACGACATCAATCTCGAAATTTAGATAGAGAATACCAACAAAATTTGAAATGGAAAAAAATATCAAAAAATGTGAAAATAAATCAAGAATGATGTGATATTAGCGTTTTCACGATTGACAAAATTCACTTTATTTTTTTTTATTTTTGTTATGTATTTTTTTAATAAATATCTAAATTATCCTTTCAAGGAGCAGAAGTCAAAGTACTCCGTCTGTCTAATATTATGACGAGGGATAATTTTAATAATGGACAAAAATGTGAATGATTTTATTATAATTTTATATAATAAAGCTTTTTTTCTTTTTAAATAAAAAAGAAAAGGAGAGAGAGAGAAGGCTCACGTCTAACGTTATGCCCGTATGATCTATGACGTGGTGGCTTAATTAAGGATAGTCAAAACTTCCTGCTTGGTAGGTCCCACAAAGAGTTTAAAGAGAGACCACCAGGGCCGTCTATTTGGTTGACCTCTCTAATCATTCCCACGTGGAACTCGCCGGGCCAATAGGGGCGGTGCAATTATAGAACCAGTCAAACCGTCTTCTACGCATACTCTCTCTCTCTCTCTCTCTCTCTCTCTCAGACTCTCTCTCCCGTTATCTCACATTAGCAGCTCTTACCCTAACAAAAATTAGTACTCTATTTTTACTATTTTGTAAGCATCACAAAATCTATAATAACTAGGTTTTTCTAAAAACTATCTCTTATTGTCTACTGTTAAAATTCATTTGAAGTAATTCAACAATTGAGATTTTATTTAGACTATTTTTTTTCTTCTTAAAACTATAACTTCCTTCTTCTCAAAAGTATGAGGACTACTTAGATTTTGATTCAATGAACAAAAAAATTTTAAAAATGAGCATATGTTTTTATCCATTAGATCATTTTTTAGTGGGACCCATAAAAAAATTAAAATATACTTTTTTCCTCTCATTTTTGATTTTTTTTTGTATTTTATGAAATTTTTTTATTTGATTAAACTTATATTATTTTAGATCTTTTGAAGATAAGAGTTTAAAAATATAAAGAAATTATTTATTTTGGAGATAAAAATAATTTTTTTTTTATTTTTAGTGAATTTTATTTTAAATTAGATAATTTTATATTTTTTAACTCTTTTTATCTAGAGAAACTAAAAAAATTTAAAATATTGATTAATCGGTGAAAACAATTCACTAAAGACAGTTAAATGTAGAAAGCAAAACAGATAAAAAAATTACTCCAAATAAAAAGGAAAATGATTTTTATAAGTCTATTTTTTTTAATTGCACTTTTTTATATTTATTAAAATTAATTTATCCAATGGTTCTAATAAAAATATTTGAGTAAAAAATAAATATTTAAATAAATTTACGATACAGATAGCATGACAAAAGACTACTTGGAGACCCGGGGCGTCGTTAGCGTGGTCGGTAAATTTTAATCGGTCGTAACTTTTACTGTGTAACTCCGTTTTTCTTTAATATTATATTTTCAAAAAACTAGCGACGAGACGAAGGCTCTTAAAACTATCACATCGTTTTCCGGCCTAAAAAAACGTGAAAAAACACTTTTAAATATGACTTTAGGCCCGTTTAGTATTTTGGATTTTTTTAAAGTTTTTTTCGTAAGTTTTTCTTTTAATCCGGTTTATCCCGAGCCTTAGGATTTCTTGCAACATATTTATACTTTTATTTGTGACATTTTCAACAATTTTGAGAGATTAATATGGTTTATGTGCAAATTTGCACTGCTTACCCCAATCGTTCAGTATTCTTACGAATCAACGACCATTTGATGCTTCTTTACCTGTTATTCACTTGAATCAACATGCTTAGAAAAAAAAATCTAAACCGGCATTCTTCAGAATCAACGGTTAGAGTTTGATTATTGGTTCCTTGTATATATCCGCTATATAAATTTATCATCATAAGGAAAAAAAAATCTATAATATAAAATACATATATTTTTGAATCTTTCAAACTATCTATAATATAAGATGGCTTAATTTTTGAATCTCAAAACTATCTCCCACTATCTACGATTAAAATTCATTTGAGTTAATCTAATTGGTGAGATTTCACCTGAGACTATTTTATTTCTCCCTAAAACTACCATTTTCTTGTTCTCAAATGTGTGGGGGCTTACATATATTTTGATTAAATGAATAAAAAACCTCTAAAACTGAGTATATATTTTATCCATTGAATTATTTTTTTATTAGTACCCACAAAAAAATTAAAACACACATTTCTTTTTTCCTCCTTTTTGATTTTTTTGTATTTAATAAAAAAATTTATTATTTGATCAAACTTTCATATTATTTTAAATCTTTTGACGATAAGAATTTAAAAATATAAAAAAAATATTTAATTTGCAGATAAAAATATTTTTTTATTTTAGTCAATTTTTTATTAAATTAGATAATTTTTTATATTTTAAATTTTTTTTATTAAGAAAAATTAAAAAAATATAAAATATTGACTAATGGATAAATTTTTTTTATTACAGATAATAAAAGATAAAAAATAAAAAAAAATTATCACAAATAAAAAGGGAAGAGAACTCAAAGGTTAATGTCACAACCGTTTAGGTTCCATGCTTCGGAATGTCTACAAAAGCCATTTTGTTTTAGAAATATGTCAATTTAGTAATTTTTTTTCAGCATTCACTCAAAACAGTTGAAAAGGACTACACTATATCTCATCCCCGCCCCCACCCATCCCGTTACCGACCAACCGACCCACCCAAAAAACAAAAAAATGAAAGTGTAAATGACAATTTCCCTCCTTAAAGTAT
>BRYE01000017.1:3662500-3665000 GCA_030159115.1 Actinidia arguta var. hypoleuca | reverse complement strand
CAAATAAAAGCAATAGAAAATGGAGTATGCCCAAATTATGCTTATAACTAATTCTGTTGCATATACCATAGAAAATAGAGTCTCGCTTGTAGGGATTCTGCTCGTTGTATGGTATGCCCAGATCATGCTTGGCAAGTCTTCTACCATTTGCTCTTGGATTTTTCTAACCTCACTTTTAGATTCCTCAGAATTGTTCTGTTGGTGACTTTCACTTGACCATTTGCCTAAGGATGGCCAAGCGAGGAGAAATGATGGGAGATGGCGAAGTTCGAGTAAAATAACTTGAAACCACTATTATCAAATTGCCTTGCATTGTTTGAGATGATAACTTTGAGAATTTCAAATCGACAGACGATGTTTTTCCATTTGAAAATTTTGGTGTTCCTTTCAGTGATCTTGGCGAGAGGCTTTGCTTCTATCCACTTTGTGAAATAATCTATGGCGACGATCAAGAATTTTCTTTATAATGGAGCTTGAGATAGAAGCCCGAGTATGTTTATACCCCACTGAGCAAATGGTCATAGGCTGGTCATTGGCACCATCTCAGTGTTTGGGAGATTACTTATAGGAGAATCTGTGGCATTTGTCATATTTTCTTGTGTATGCCGCCTCATCTCGTTCTATCTGAGGTCAGAAATAACCTTGGCGAATAATCTTTCTGACCAATAATCTCGCCCCCAAATGGTTTTCGTAGATACCTTCATGAATTTCTCAAAGCACATATTCTGTTTCTTCAGGTCGGAGGCACCTTAGAAGTGGTCTTGAGAAGGACCTCTTGTACAGAATTCCATAAAGAAGGCAAAATCTGGCAAATCAATATTGGATCCGGCAAGCTTGGAGCTTGTCTAATGACAAAGTTCCATCTCAAAGGTACGCAATAATGTCGTCCATCCACATCGGACTTGCTTCCATTTGAAAAACTGTTTTGGCAACCTCAATGCTTGGACTGGGCAGGAATTCTAGGAGAATATTTTTATTAGAGATGAAATCAAAAGCTGAGGCGAGGTTAGCCAGAGCATCAACTTTCTTGTTTTCCTCTTTAGGAATTTGTCAAATTCTGAAGTCTTTCATCTTCATGGATATTCTTTTTACCTCATCTAGATAAGCCACCATGCATAGATCTTTGGTGAGATAATCCCCTTGGACTTGAGTTACCATAAGTTGGGAGTTGCTGAAGGTGTCCAAAGATTCTACTCCCAATTATGTCGCAATTCTTAGTCCAATGAGAAGAGCTTCATATTCAGCAAGGTTGTTGGTGGTTTTGAACCCGATGTGAATGGCGTATTCCATCTTCTTGCCTGATGGAGTTTGGAGAACAAGTCCCACACTGCAGCCGTGCTGGTTGGATCCACGAACAACTTTCATTTGGTGAGGTCTTCATATGGATTCTGATTTTCTGGGGTTTCCACCTTGGGGAGAGTCACTTCTGGTTCATGGACAACTTCATGTGTGAACTCGACTACAAAATCAGCCAAGGCCTGGGCCTTGATCGCCATTCTCAGTTTGTAGTCAATGTGGAACTCACTTAGCTCGATAGACCACTTGAGGAGTATACCTAAGGTGTCAGGTCGCTGGAGGATTTATTTCAAAGGTTGATTAGTTAATACAACAATAGGGTGTACCTGAAAATAATGGCGAAGCTTCCTGGCGGCAATCAAGAGTGCATAGGCGAGCTTCTCAATTTTCAGGTACCTTGTTCTATCTCCCATGAGGACTTTGCTAACATAGTATACTGGTTTCTAAATTTTGTCTCTTCTCGGATAAGCACCGCACTTACTGCTGTCGGTGAGACAGACAGGTATATAATAAGCTATTCACTTTCAGTTGGAACTGTTAACAAGGGTGGCGATCCCAGATATTCTTTCAATTGTTTGAATGCCACCTCGGATTCATATGTTCATTCAAAAGCTTGATTCTTTCTCAGAACTTTGAAGAATGATAAACACTTGCCAGCTGATTTGGAGACAAATCTGTTGAGAGCCACTACTCACCTAGTTAATTATTGTACCTCATGAATTTTCCTGGGCGAGCTCATTGCCAATAAAGCTTGAATCTGGTTAGGTTTTGCTTCAATCCCTCGTTTTGTCACCAAGAAACTAAGTAATTTACCCGAGTATCATTCCGTGTTTCCTAAGGATGCCAAGTGCTTCCTTTAGGTGGGCGATGTGATTAGTAGCCCTTAGGCTTTTAACAAGCATGTCATTTATGTATACTTCTATTGTCTTCTCGATCATCTCCTTGAACATCTTATTGGCTAATCTCTGGTATGTTGCCTCGCTTTTTTCAACCCCAAAGGCATGACCTTATAGCAATATAACCCTCTCTTTGTGATAAAAGAAATCTTCTCCATGTCGGGCGAATGCATCTTGATCTGGTGATATCTTGAGAAAGCGTCCATAAAACTAAGTAGTTCATGCTTAGAGGTAGTATCAACAATCAAATCAATTTTGGGAAGTGGAAAGTTGTCTTTTGGGCAAGTCTTGATAAGGTCGATAAAATC
>BRYE01000017.1:3647500-3655000 GCA_030159115.1 Actinidia arguta var. hypoleuca | reverse complement strand
TTACACAGGTCGTCGAGGTCATCACCTCGATGTCAAATACCGAGGTCAAATTACTATGGCCAAATACCGAGCTTAAAGAGCAATTCTGATTATGTGTTGCTCATCCCAATTTCTACCACAACAACTGTAATTAAAAATTTGAAGGTGGGTCATTTATAATTTGGACAACTTATATTTTTTTTCTTTTTATCTTGGGCCTTTCAGTAAGAAAATTTTTAGTTTGGCTTTTAGACTAGAAAATCTTTTAATTTTTCATAAAGTAATAGTTTCACTATATAGCCTCCACTTGAACAGGTATTTTTTTTTAGGACTTTGAACAATGGAATTTTTCTTTTCGTAAAATAGCAATAATATACTAGAGGGTTCACTAATTTTTTTTTTTCGTAAGATAGTTAAATGGCCACACCATTATCAGTGATATATGTTAATTGTGCACTGATAATTACTTGTTGTGATATGTCTGGTTTTGAGGCAGTGACAAATACTCAATTCCTCCCAATGAGTGACACGTTCTTAGTAATTGTGATCTTTTGTGATGTTTGTGTATGGATGTAATTACTTTATTGGCTTGGAGCCAATTTATTGCATTGTCTAAAAATTTTGTTCTAGGGTGGTTGAATATTGATTATGGGGTAATGAGTTGTTGTGCAATAAACTATTAGAAAAAATTATATAAATATTTTCAGAGTTTAATTTTGAAAATAATTAAATCTTATAATTTAATTTGTAATAAATTGAACAATGTAACTTTAATTCAGTAATAATTTATATCATTCATTAGTCTCTATCTAACTAGGATTAATAGAACCAACTGATTCATTCTCAAAATGCACTAAAATCAAGTTGTATAGAGTTTTCCCTCTTTTTAATGCCCGGATTGTTATCAAATTAAAACTGAAGGATTCAATTTGTTACAATTAAAATTATATGGTTTAATTTGTTCTCATGGTCAAATACTGGAGGTATCTGTGTAATTTTCTCTAAACAGGACAACTTGTGAAATCTTGAACAGAGTAATCTTTAATATTCTTAGCTACTATACTCCAAGAAACTGTCCTGACTTTAATTAATTCTACCACTTTTTCCCAGTGTAGCATTTTACCTTTAAACACCAACTCATTCATATGTATTACTCGTTGGATGTTACTTTTTTGAAAATTGTTACATTCTTCTTAGGTTCTCCTTCTCTGGGCCTACTTTGACGCTATTTGTGGAGGAGGGTTATGTACCTCCCCACACGTTTTCTATACTTGAGTCTCCTCCACCATCACCTAGTGGCTCTCTGCCCTTGAGTGTTACTACCAACCCCTCACAGGTCTACCCTTGTTGTTCGTGCGCTTTAGCTCCCCTACCAGCATCTTCTCCTGATGCAAGTATCTCTTCTCCTTTAGTTTTTGATATTCCTCCTCCCCATTATCCCACACGAGTTCATCGTTTCCCCTCCCATTTTCTTCTTTCAAATAATACTAATCACCCTATTACGTAGTATCTATCTTACCAAGGTCTTTTAGACTCCTATCAATCTTTTTTGAGTCAAGTAGATTCGGTCATGATTCTTCACTCTATCCATGAAGCTCATCAGCATCCTCTGTGGGTGTCTGTAATGAAGGTCGAAATGGATGCCCTTCAGCACAATCGAACTTGGGATCTTGTTGCTTTGTTAAAAAGGGAGCCCACTATTGATTATAAATGGGTGTTTAGTGTTAAGTATTTGGCAGGTGACTCGGTTGATAGATATAAAGCTCACATTGTTAATAAAAGC
This sequence comes from Actinidia arguta var. hypoleuca, assembly GCA_030159115.1. Taxonomy (NCBI): domain Eukaryota; kingdom Viridiplantae; phylum Streptophyta; class Magnoliopsida; order Ericales; family Actinidiaceae; genus Actinidia; species Actinidia arguta. Next base: position 3,653,238 of record BRYE01000017.1, on the reverse strand, counting down.
TTTATTCAGATTGTAGGCAAATATTTTGTTGCCACTTTTGCCCTCGTTGCCAAATTAAACACCATTTGCCTTCTTATTTTTCTCGTTGCCTCTTATTTATGGCCTCTTCACCAATTATATGTTAAAAATATCTTCCTTAATGGAAACCTTTCTGAGACTATATATATGGACCCGCCTCCCGATTTTTGAGCTCAGGGGGAGTATTTAGGGATTCTTTGTTGTCTTTGAAAATCTATCTATGGCCTCAAGCAGTCTCCTCGGACTTGGTTCCACCGCTTCAATGAGGTAGTCTTGTCTATTGGGTTTGTTCAATGCCACTCAGATCATACTTGCTTTATTTGTCATCAGTCTCAGGGCCAATTCATTATTATCTCAGTTTATATTGATAATATCATTATCACGGGAGACGATAATTTTGGTATTATTCATGTAAAATGTGGCCTCAGGAAAGCTTTTGAATTAAGAATTTGAGTCCTCTTAATTACTTTCTTGGTATCTGAAGATATCGGCCAAGTCAGGGGAATTGCTACCAGATCCATCCATCTATTAGTGGCTTAGGGATTACCTCATTTACTTGACGAATACAAGATCTAATCTCATGTTGGCTATTAGTGCTGTGAGTCAGCTTATGCACTCACCGCGTACCTCTCACCTTGATGTTATGTATCACATTCTTCGGTACCTTAAGACGTGTCTTGACCTTGTGTTGTTATATCAGTTCGGAACCTAATCGGGCCTTTTATGCTTTATAGATGCTGACTATGTGGGGTCTAAGAGTGATAAACGCTCTACTTATGGCTTATATTCTTTTTGTGGTAATCATCTCATATTCTGAAAAAGTAAGAAGCAAGCGGTTGTCTTTAGATCTTCTGCCGAAGTTGAGTACCATGCTATGGCTCAAGGCACAAGTGAGCTTCTTTGGCTTTGATCTCTTCTAACTGAGTTAGGCTTTTAGTGAAAAACTCATTTTTCTTATTCTGTGATAATAAGTATGCTATCATGTTATTCTCTGATTCAGTCCTTCATGAGAGAATGAAGCACATCGAAATTGATATTCACTTCATTCGGAAAAAAATTTATTCTGGGGTTATTACTCTCAGTTTTGTCCCATCTTTTGCTCAGCCTGCTGATATGTTCATTAAGTCCATTGAGCCTTCACTATTGAAGTCATATTTTTCCAAGCTAGGGCTCTTCGATATTTTTGCCTCAACTTGAGGAGGAGTGTTAGAATTAGAAGATTTATTTCCTAATTAGATTAGGAAACTTTCTTAATCCAGTCATCTATAATAGGTCATATTGACCATAATTTATTCACTTGAATTTTTCTTTATTTACTTTTTCTTACTTAGATATAGGTTGTATTATATATTGAGGTGTGTGTGATTAATAAAATCATGCATTTCCATTATTTCTATTTAAATATTTTCAGAGTTTAACTATGGAAACAAATTAAATCCCACAATTTTAATTGTAAAAAATTGAACATTGTAACTTTAATTCGGTAACTTCATTAGTCTCTTTCCCCTTAGAATTAACAGACTCAACTGGTTTCTGCTCAAAATACACTAAAACCACACTGTATAAAGTTTTCTCTCTTTTTAATGCTTGGATTGTTATCAGATTTAAACTAAAGGATTCGGTTTGTTACAATTAAAATAATATGGTTTAATTTATTCCTACGTTCAAATCCTAGAATTATCTTTGTAATTTTTCCTAAACAAACCCTGGCTTTAAAAAGAGAGAAACCTAGACGACGTGATTTTTAGTGCAGTTTGGGCAAAAACCTATTAATTGCATTAAATCTACATGGATGAAGATTGAAAAATGGCTTAAATTTCTATCGAATTAAAACTATAAAGTTTAATTTGTTATAATTGAAATTACATGATTTAATTTGTTCCTACGGTCAAATTCTATAATTTTTTACATAATTCTTCCACATTATTATTCAGTAATTTTACATGATAATAGATGTTCTTATGATTCAGTACACTCACAATATTATATTTTCAAGTATATGTTTGCCCGTGGGTCTACTATTAAGAGTAAACAGAATTTGTGAATAGTCTGCTTGGAACTTGTAATGGTATAAAATACCAAATACTAGCTCTGGCTGAGCTAGGACAGGCACCACTGCCAAACTGTCTCTCTCTAGCAAGCTTAGTGGGGTCAAAATACCCGAGCTAGGTCAAGATACCCGTGTTAACCCAAAAGGCAACCCAAGACGGGGGTGAATTGAATTTTTCAATACTAATTATAATTAAGATTAATTAAAAATTAATCTAATCAATAAAACAATAACTCAATATGTATGAAATACAATATAAGCAATGATAGAATGAATGCAAGGCATAAGAAAGCACACTGAGATTTATCGAGGTTCAACCACAGCTTGTGATCTACGCCCTCACCCCAAGACCTCCTCAAAGTCTTCTTCCACTTTGCAATCACCAATTACAGAGTATGAGCTGATTTACCAATTACTCAGCTCACTTTTACACAAGAATTTCTTCCAAGTGGTTTTGTCCAAGATCCACTTTAACTTACAAATATTTTGCTTATACAAGAGAATACTCAAACTCTTACTCACAAGTGTATATATGTTATATAAGTGAAAAATCAACTCTCTATATAGAGTAGATAAGAATTGAATAGCTCACTAAATGCCAACTCTTGAAAACAAAGGGAACTTCTCAGAAATATAAGAAATTGTCAGCTCTTGATGATCAATCAATAGAATAAACCTCTATCTACTTCATAAATGCATTTGGAGACTTGTATATAATGTCCTGAAGTTAATTTCCCCTTAGAGGTAGTTGGGGCTCATTTAATGCAAGTTCAAATATTTTAGCATTCAAAAAATTAGTCGTTATGTGTCGACACCTTCTGCGTTTGTCTGAGGTTACTGATTTCAAGTCTTCATTGTTCAGCTCTTGTTCTCTGTCTCTATGTGTCGACACTTCAATTCCATGTGTCAACTCTTAAACATTGGTTTTTCAAACTTTGGCCTCTTATCACATGTGTCGACACCTCAGATTCATGTGTCAACTCCTGATCATTCATTCTCAGAACTTTGGCCTCTGTCTTTATGTGTTGACTCCTCAAAGTCATGTGTCGACACCTTCATTTCTAGATTTAAGATTTTTGTCCGCTGTCTTCATTTGTTGACTCCTCAAAATCATGTGTTGACACCTTCATTTCTAGACTCAAGTCTTTGTCTACTGTCTTCATGTGTCAGCTCTTCAGAGACATGTGTCAATACTTTCACTTTCAGACTCAAGTTTTTTGTCTACTGTCTTCATGTGTCGACTCTTCAAAATCATGTGTCGATACTTTCATTTCCAAACTCAAGTCTTTTGTCTACTGTCTTCACGTGTGACACCATATGATCATGTGTCAACACCTCTTGCCTAGAATGTTCAATTTTGCAAGACTTTATCAATTCTTCTTCAATATCTTTAGATTACTTTACATAATATTTTGTTATCATCAAAATCAAGGCATGAAGTCAACAATCTCTTTTTTTTTATGATAATAAAATTTTACATGATATGAATAATGAATTTAAAATCTAATGATCTTAGCAAGTGCAATATCAATAATTTAAACCTCATATCAGATATTGCTCCCCCTTTATTTTGTAGTTTTGCAATGGAGTTTCTTTTCTCTTACTCTTGATCAAAACAATTCTTAATAGCAATTCCATTAGAGTAATAATAAAAAAAAATAGTTTCATTCATATTATTCTTAGTTCCATTCTTCTCTCTTTATTTAACATTCTTCACGGTTTTTAGTATATTCAACATTTTTTATCCCTTTTTGTCAATAAATCAACAAGAGCTACGAAACTCATCAAGACAGGTACAATAAGTGTTGAAACTCTTCTTAGTATATTCAGGTGTAATAAACTCATCTCCCCCTTTTTGTCAAGATAGGTCGATGACAATTAACCAGTCAAGTTCTAATTGTCAACTCTTGATGATCAATCAATGGAATAAACTTCTAACTGCTTCATAAATGCATTTGGAGGCTTGTATATAATACCCTGAAGTTAATTTTTCCGTTAGAGGTAGTTGGGGCTCATTTAATGCGAATTCAGACATTTCAGCGTTCAAAAAACTAGCATTTATGTGTCGACACCTTGCTTCGTGTGTTGACACCTTTTGCGTTTGTTTGAGGTTACTGGTTTCATGTGTCGACTCTTCAAGAACATGTGTCGGCACTTCAAGCCTTACTTCTTCAGCTCTTGTTCTCTGTCTCCATGTGTCGACACTTCAATTACATGTGCCAAACTTTAACCTCTGATCATATGTGTCGACTCCTGATCATTCATTCTCATAACTTTGGCTTCTATCTTTATGTGTTGACTCCTCAAAGTCATGTGTCGACACATTCATATACAGATTTACATCTAACTTGATCGTCGGAGCGGAGAGTCATTGACGGATAGCTCCGACGGTCTTTTCTCACTGTTTCTGTGTTGCATCTAGGTTCAGTAAACCTACTAACACCTTTGTAGCTAGGTCCAGCATGCCAACAATAATACCGTTCACCGCTGACTGGTATCAACTCTCATCGCCGTCACAAGACCGCCGTGAGTGTCTATCCTCAATTTTCTTTCCTCTCATCCTCAAACATATACACCCCACAGAATTGATCGCTATACATATTGTATAGCTTTGTCAAATTATGCTTTTCATTGCATTTGTATATGTACACAAGTTTTGTAAGTCAAGATGTGTACTTCTGCGTGGTTTCTTTTATGTTTTACATTACTCTGGTGATAGAGGATTTTCTGTTAGCTTCACGCTCGGCGGATTAGAGCTGTCAAATGGGCTAGCCCGGCCTGGCCCGGCCTGAATTTAATTTGGGCTTTTCAGGCTTTGGATCGGACTGGGCTAGCCTGAAAAAAAAATCAGATCAGGCTCGGGTCGGGCCTAAATTTGTTAGTGTTCGGCCCAGCCTGAAAATTGGGCCTTTTTACTTTGGATTCAGGCTCAGGACGGGCTTTAAATCAGGCTCATTTGGACTCGGACTTAAGCCGGGCTTTGCCCGTGTTTTATTTTTATGTAAGTGAAAGTTTTATCTTCTTTATTTGTATTAAATAGAGGTTGTTTAAGGTTGTTTGGGATTTTAAATAGGTAAATTGGTAAGGGGGAGGGAAAAGGACATGCGGGAGATGGCAATGTAAGAGTAATGTGACTGAACAAAGCATGACTACTAGACGCGTCTATCTCTCTCAAATCTTTGCCCTCTCAGTTACATTAATACTGCATGGAGACTCACATTTTTTAACTTTTTATAAATATATGCAACTTTCAACACTCTACGTATCCCATCAATGAGTACAAAATTAATTAAAAATGTACTATATGCTTGCAGTCTCTATCTCTCTCCCATAAAAAGTTTCTTAACTTTCTTTGCTATTTTCCTAGCTCCATATAGCTGGCCATGTACTTTCCCTTATAAAAAAAATCAAAACCTACTGGCTATGTGTAGTTTCCCTTAAAAAAAAATAAAACTCACTAACCATGTACTTTCTCTTAAAAAAATAAACCTATCCTATCTTATTATATATATATATCCCATCAATGAGTACAAAATTAATTAAAAATATACTATATGCTTGCAGTCTCTATCTCTCTCCCATAAAAGGTTTCTTAATTTTCTTTGCTATTTTCCTAGCTCCATATAGCTGGCCATGTACTTTCACTTAGAAAAAAAAAATCAAAACCTAC
>BRYE01000017.1:3615000-3617500 GCA_030159115.1 Actinidia arguta var. hypoleuca | reverse complement strand
ACCTGTCGAATTTGGTGAGCAAAGGAAAGAGACCAATCAGTGAAAGTTCGGACGAAGAGGAGGGAAATAAGAGGGACGAAGAGGAGAAGAAAGATGAGGAGACAGAAAAAGAGGAAGACAAGAAAGATAGCAGCAATGCAAATCCTGATGACTCCTCTGAGACTGACTCGGACGCTGCTCCACTCATCTCATGCACAACACAACGACATTACAGTACCAGAAATTGGGAGATGCGATCCAAATTCAAAAATACTCCAGATACGGCTTTAGAGATATCTCCATCTCCATCTCCAGCCCCCTCCACACCTATCCATAATGCGTCATCCACCTCACCCTCTCTATAGTTCTCTGTGTCTTGTTGTTAAGAAAAATTTATTGTGTAATCGAATTATGATTCTCTAACAATTTGATTTATTTTGAACAATATGTTTGACTTATGAATTATGTTTATGACTTATGGTTTTTGGGTTATGAATTATAGTTCATGAAGTTATGATCAATATTTGTATGTTCATCGACTATGTTTATGGTTCATAGATTATGATTATGGTTCATAGATTATGTTTATGGCATATGGATTGTGGCAAATGGTCTATGATCTGAAAATGCTAGACGGTAGGTTATGTTTATGGTTTATGCAGACTAATAGATGGGCGTCAATAATATCTCAATGCACGTGCTTGTTGATATCTTGTTAGATAAATGGGCGTGAATGATATAAGTTATAATTTGTCTAGCTACTCCTTTTCGATGAATTGACAAAAAGGGGGAGAAATAACGTGCAAATATTACACAAGAAAGGGGGAGATAAGAAAGAGGAAGAAATACATGATAAAATATATGCTTTCATTATGTTTGTGCCTCCTTATGTTTTAAAGAACGTGCACCTATTACAAAAGAAAGGGGGAGATAAGAAAGAGGAAGAAATACATGATAAAATATATGCTTTCATTATGTTTGTGCCTCCTTATGTTTTGAAGAATGTGCACCTATTACAAAAGAAAGGGGGAGATAAGAAAGAGGAAGAAATACATGATAAAATATATGCTTTCATTATGTTTGTGCCTCCTTATGTTTTAAAGAACGTGCACCTATTACAAAAGAAAGGGGGAGATAAGAAAAAGGAAGAAATACATGATAAAATATATGCTTTCATTATGTTTGTGCCTCCTTATGTTTTTCTTCGCGTTCATGTTTTGTCATCATCAGAAAGGGGGAGATTGTTGAATCAAGCCTCGATTTCGATGATAACAAAACCATTTATTAGTATTTAACATGTTTACTAAGTATGCAGCAAAGAAACACAGCGACCCACAATGCATCTGATCAATGAAAGCATCTTAAACACTTTCTAACAGAAAGTGTCGATACCTTATTTAAATGTGTCGACACCTTGAGCCCAGAAGCCAAAATGATCAAATCAGTGAAAGACCAAGAGAACTCATCAATCTGAATTTGATAAAAGTTAAAAGAGATGATGTAAATTCAAGGAATGATTTCATAAAGAAATAAAACCAACTCAACGCATGGATTATCAAAGAATCGATAGAAAGCATTCTGGATGTAAGTGTCGACACCCGTAGTAAAAGTGTCGACACCAAAAGTCAGTAGCCCAAAACCAGAAATCTGAAGGAAGAAGTGTCGACACCAAGATCGACACCAAATGTCAGTGGACTTTTTGAAGACAAAGTGTAGACACCATGCATCGACACCAAATGTTAGTAGAGGCTAACTAAAGACTTTTGAAGACGAAGTGTCGACACCAAGATCGACACTAAATGTCAGTAGTTACCTACTGAAGACTTTTTGAAGACCAAGTGTCGATACCAGTATCGACACCAAACGTCAGTGTTCAAATTTCAGAAGTTCTTGAAGGAAAGTATCGACACCAAGATCGACACCAAATGTCAGTGGCTGAAAATAGAACCTGAAGAAGAAAAGTGTCGACACCATCATCAGCACCAAATGACAGTGTGTAAACTGGAAGCAAGTAGTGTCGACACCTGTATCAGCACCAAAAGTCAGTAACCAAAAATAGATTTTTCTGACGAAAAGTGCCGACACTAAGATCAGCACCTGGAGACGGTTTTCAGGAAAGAACAGAAGAGTTGAAGTGTCGACACCATAAAATAATGTGTCGACACGTGGGGAGTGTCGACACCATGAAGAAGTGTCGACACCCAACGGGAAGATTTTCAAACGCAGAGTTATCTGATACAGCATTAATGGCTTCCCAACTACCACCAACGGTACACTCTTTACTTCAACCATTAAATACAAGTCTCCAAGGGCATTTATCATACAAAGGAATGATCCTAAGCATTTCATTTTCATCTTACAAGCTTCAAAGTCAAGAATCCTTGAATATTCTTCTTGTCCCTTAGTGTGAGCACTGATTGTGATACTACACTCTTATCCACTCTACTTGAGAGAGTCCTTGATCATCTTAAAACCTCATATACTTTCATTCTTGTTAGTTTGAGTGTGACTTGACCAAAAA
>BRYE01000017.1:3605000-3610000 GCA_030159115.1 Actinidia arguta var. hypoleuca | reverse complement strand
GATTGAAACTAAGGTTTTGGGGTGTCTAGGAAATTCCTTTCCTGAAAAAGATTATTTTCTCGCGTTTGATCTTGTTTGAATTCGTTTTATTGTTAATTTGTGTTTTTGAGACACCTTTTTATATAACCCTAATTTTCAATTTAGTGTGGTGTTATGTGTTGAATTAAAGTCTTGTGTGCCGTGATATAAATATGTAATAGTTTAGGGCATGAATCATAATTAGGGCTTAAACAATTAATTTTCTTGAATTTTAAAACATCGAGTAGAGACTATTTCAAAAACATTAAAATTTGAGTGGCAACTCATTTTTTTATGAATTTTTCAATTTAATCCTTAAAATAGTTTTGAATTATATTTTTGATTCATGACGCTCACAATTACAGCTTAAAAGTTGTCAATTCTCTACTAACCAATGCATTCTAGCTTTTAGTTGTAACCCAATTTTGCTGAGAACCTGGCTTCATCACCTGATCTACTCCTGGCGGATCAACATGCATGTCTGAGGATCCCCCACTCTGATTCATTGCTATCTGGGCTTTCTCATTGTTTTCTGGCCTTTGGCCCACCAACTCTTTGTTATAACCTATTCTGTATTTTTAGCTACAACCCAATGCACAAAATGGGCTTAACTCAATGAGGTGGGGCTCTTCAAGGTTGGGCTAAAGACTGGACAAAGCCTGCACGCTCTCACTATTGTTTCGGCCGGGCCTCCATCATTTTCAAATCTCACTTGAGAATCCAAGAAACTTGGGATATATATATATATTTTATTATTGTGAATGGATAAAAATATATCTTCTTAAAAAGTTTAAATTTTCAAGAGAAATCAATTAAATAAGACGTAGGGAAGTAATTTTTAATAAGAATTAAGGTGCATTAAACAATTTTTACTTAAAAATTCATAATTTTCAAAAACCAAAGAAATGATGCACAATTGTTTTGGGTTATGTTTCCTGGTTTGGCCCAACTTTTTTGAGATTTTTTAGTCATTTAGTTATTTAGTTTATTCGTCTTTTATGAATTTTTTTTGTGTTTAGATCAAAATTTTATACTTTTTTTGTTCCTCTTGATAAGATAAATCTGAAAATATTAAGATTTTGTTAAAATTTGGGGGGAAAATCACTAAGAATATAAATTTTAGCTAATTTGTTGAATATAAATAATTTTTTATCTTTAGTGAAACTTTTTCAAATTAGATAAAATACTTACATTGCAAACTCTTATCGTCAAACTGAGAAGGTATAAAATTACAGTTTAAGAAGTTCATTCAAGATAGAAAAATATGAAGAGTTAGGGCAAACTAGGCTGTCGAATCCTATCAAACTACTCTCTTGGCCCCATATTAAAATATCATTATTCCATTTTGAGATGTTCCAAAATATATGTCCAATTCAAAAAATCAAAAAAACATATATAATTTTCCTTTTGATCATTTTTTATATATTATTTTAGCGACAGTCTAGTCAAAGCAAAAATTTAAATGTAATGACTACAAAAGATAAAATTGAAAGTCAATAAAATTCAAATATTAAAATTTTATCAAAACCTACCACATTAATGGGTTAGAAAAATTGTAACTTTTTTTAGTTTATATGCATTTTTCATGTTTACAAATAATTACAAGATCCAAGGGTAAAAGTTAGAAAGGCAACAGAAAAAAAGACAAAAGAGTTATTGTTTAAAGGGGAAAAGTTTGACAAAAGTGGAAGAGAGGGGAAAAAATCCAATGCCGCAGTAGTTTGACAAAAAAATTCACTTTAGTCTTTATATATTTAATTTGAATAAGTAAAATTTTGATTTTTAATTTGATTTTAATATAGTTTTTTATTTTTTATGCATTAATAATTAGGATATAAATGAGTTTACGTGCTTCATTGATGTCCAAATTTTTAGTAGGTATTGAAGAATAGATTTCGTTCAAACTAAATTGAAATTCAAGGGTTCTAATTATTTAAATTAATTTTTATGCTCCGGGGTTACACTTAGTAATACAAGCCTAAAAGTGATAAATAAAAATGCATTGTATACTCATATGTGGAGGCTCACAAAATTGTTTTATAGACCTAAAATAACTTTAAAATGTTCGAAAAACTAATTTTTAAAACGTTTTATTTTGATATTTTTTAACTTTTTTATTTAAATAATCAAGTTTAAGATAAATTTAGTTGCAAAAAAACACGTTATAAGCAGTTGTCTTGTTTTTATACTAGTAATTGCTCGTATCTACGAGCACCGCGCAAAATAAAAAAGAGATAATCTCTTAGGCATACTCGTTAGAATTTTACAACTTAAAAAATAAATAAGATATAAAAGTCAGATAAGAGATACATTACATGCATATATGAAGAGATACATTACTAAAAAAAAAAAAAAAAAATTAGAAAGTATAATAATTTTAAAAAAATGCTGCCAGTTTAAAAGAAATGAGGAGAAAATAAAGGGTTTTTAAAATTTTTTGGGTGTGAGAATCCCACTAAAAAAATAATCCAATGGATAAAAAAGATATCCAACTTTAGAGGAATTTTTTCATTAGATCACAACTTATGTGGGCTCCACATCTTTGAGAAGAAAGAAGTGATATTTTTTTGTAAAAAAAAAATTATATCAGGTAAAATATCAGCCATTAGATGAACTCAAATAGATTACAACCGTAGATAGTGAGAGATAATTTAGAAGATTTAAAAATATTTATATCTTATATTATTATTATGGATGTGGTGAGACATTCAACCGCGATTCTCTCCATTGAAATGATTATTTAAATTAATTAATCCAATTTGAGTTGTTTCAGATCTAATCTTTTCGTTTATATAATTTCTCATTCAACTATACGACCAACATACTCACTCCTTGGGAATTGGTCTATGGAGAGTACCCCAAAAGTAAAAAACTTTTCAACTTGTCCTTATTCACAAATTAGATCCACTTTCTCGGTAAACACGACTAGTAATTAACTTAGCTACTAAGATTAATAAAAAATATTAGGGTAAATTTCACTGATCTCTTATGAGATTTTTGATAAATATAATCACCACTTTTTGTAATTTTAGAAATAAAATTTACCTTCCTTACTTTTAATATTCTCTCAATAGCTAATTTTTATGCAAAAATAATAAAATTATTCTTTGATTTAGGGCTTTCAAAAAACTTTTTTCAATATACTCATGAAAATAAATATGCTTTTTTTTTTCTCATAACATCATTTACTTATAAACTTCTCTATTTTTAATTTTTATCAATAAATATATTTTTTTAATAATTAATCTAAATAGTTTACTTTTTAATTTTACTAATAAAAAAATACTTAAAAATAAAACTTTGTTATTAATAAAAAAAAATAATTTTTTTATAAATATTTTACTTTTTAAGTGCTCATAATCTAAATAACTAAAAAGTTAATTTAATTATCAATTTTTTAAAAACAAAAGATAGAATGTATAATTATTTTAATTGATGTATTAAAAATTAAAATTCCTAAATCAAAAGACAATCTTGTTATTTTTGTATAAAAATTAACTCTAAAGGATAATCTTGATATTAGTTTAAAAAAAAAAAAATCAGTGTTATTTTTTAAATTACATGACAAATGATTGTATTTGTCAAAAATCTCAAGCGAGATTAGTGAAATTTTATCTAAAATATGATCAGCATTATGTTCTTAATTTAGTAAAAAAATGTCACAAGAATAAAGTGGTAATGGTTTTATTGTAAATAAATGTCATCTTTACAAGTGTTGAGTTTCAAAGTATGAATTTTATGTTTGTGTATTATTATTTTTAAATTATAGCTTATTTACTAAAAAAAATATTATTTCTATAAAAAAAAGTCAGTTCAAAATTCTAACTCTTATGTTATTTAAGATTTTATTTTTATTTTTTTAAAGTAAAATGTTATTTGACAAGTTAATTAGTATCTTAACAAGACAAAAAAAAAAATCTATATTAGTAATGCTATCACAATAACTGCTTCAAAAATTACACAGGCATCTCGTGTGCATTCCGGTATATATGTATACTAAAAATTGCTTGTGTCATAGACGTGCTCGTTAGAGTTTTACAACCTAAAAAACAAATAAGATATAAATATCAGATAAAAGATACATTGCATGCATATACGAAGAGATACATTGATATAAAAATAGATTCAAGTGAAATATCAGCCATTGAATTAATTCAAATAGATTTCAATCGTAAATAGCGAGAAATAATTTTAAAATTCAAAAACAAAAGTGTCACATATTAATATAGATATATTCTTTTTGCTTTAAAAATGATAATTATTAGCTTTACACTTGTGTTTTCTCTTTTTTCTTACACCTCATTTTCAAACACGCCCAACTTTTGCTTGTGAGAATCTTCTTGTGGAGCCGTCTAGTGTTGGATATCCAGCTAGCTATTTGTCTTTCATGGCCATTATTTTACAATGAAAACCATTTATTTATTTTTTCCCTCTCATGTACACATTTTTTTTATTAAAGCCATTCCCATGGTGCTGTCTCATATTTCCATACCTAATACCCCACTAGTACCAGAAACTTAGGCCACGTTCACATGTAGGCTTTTTAACTTGCTTTTCAAATCTTGGATATTTTATTAGCATTTTTTACTTAATATTAAAAAATTAAATTTTTATGAACTTTTTTTTGCTCTATTTACTTGAATCTCACACCATGCCAAGGCCACCAAAAAAAAGGGATTCACAAACTTTGAACTCTAGGGTAAAAGTTGGTGTGATAAGTTGAATTCACTGTTTATCTTGTATGGCATGCCGATAAAATCATTAAGCAAAAAAAAAATCAAGTTTATCAAATATTGCTAGTCACGGGATCGAGTAACAATAGTCTTTCAACAATAAAACGTGTGATTCTAAAACTTATACTAACTATTCCGATAAAAATAATTCAATTATGTGACTACTAATTTCTGATTAACTTGATTTTTTCATATGAATGATTGCCTCAAAACGTTCTACAAAATAAACAAAACACATAGAGACGGTAC
>BRYE01000017.1:3595000-3600000 GCA_030159115.1 Actinidia arguta var. hypoleuca | reverse complement strand
ACAAAAAAAAAATCATGATTTTTTAGCAAAAAAACTATATATAAAAAAAGAAACAACTCCAAACAGGGCCTTAATCCGAAAATATAAAAATTTACTCCAATTTTTAGGCTAACCCAAACATGACCTTAAGGGGCTGTTTGGCAAGGGGATATAGAGGGGGGATAATTTTTCCCCCCGAATAACTTTTGCTATCCGGCGTTTGGATGCTTTTGGGGGGGGGGGCGGATAACTTTTCCCTCCGGATAATTTTTTCCCCGGTAGGTGGATAAAGGTGGATAATTTTTGGATGACTTTTACCCTAACTAAAAGTTATCCGGGAGATAAGGGGGTGGGAGATAAGAAAAAAAATATATAAAGAGAAACAAAATGTATATTTTTATTTATAGATATATATATATAAATAAAATATATATTTTTAATATCTAAATATTTATATTTTGTTTATCTCTTTATATTTTCTTCCTTATCCCCACCCTTATCCACCTATTCTAAAAAGTATCCAAACAAAGTTAAAAATTATCCCCCTTCAAAAGTTATCCTCCTCTAAAAATTATCCCCCTCCTCATATCCGCTAGCCAAACGAGCACTAATTTGATTCATATTGGAAGCCAGGAAATAAAAAACGGAGCTGGTGATTAAAAAGAAAAAAAAAATGATCAGAGCTCGTGATAAGATGTTGCGTGGGAACAAGTCATACACGTCCATTGTCTGCCATTCTTCAATTTTGGGGGGCTAATTGCACTTAACCCCCTGTAGTTAACCCAACGACACATGACCACTGTGATTCAAAAACTTACACATAACCTCCCTATGGTTAACCCCGATGACACATAACCCCCCGTAATTCAAAAGCCTACAAATAACCCTCCCTCGCTCGTCCTTTGGATGAAAGTGTTATTTGGACGGAACATAACGGACGGATTAAAATTACAAATTTTTTTCCATTATATATAGTCGTTAGATTCTTTATTTTATCACTATTCGTATAAGAATAAGTCAGAGACCAAAGAGTAATGTATTGTCAACAATATAGTTTGATCAAGCAACTTGTACATTGGTGATTGAATTTCTGATTGAAGTGAAGATCGGAGTTCAGGTATGACATCCTACTTTAATTTTGTCTTTTTGAAGTTTTTTTTTTCCAAAAAAGATGATTATTTCCAAAATTCCTTTTACTTTGTCAAAAGTAAGACACTTAACAGCTGAATTAGTGTTGAAATTTACAAATGCTTTGTCATCTATTGGATGAAAATATGTCTCACGCCCTTTTGAATGCGTACACCACTTGCACTGTTAAATATGACTGATTCTGTCCAAATAACTCTTTGATTCAAAGCACGAGGGTAGGCTTTTGAATCACAGGGGCATGTGTTGTTGGTGTTAAGAACAGGGTTGAAGTCCCATATAATTTTAAAAATAATACCGATCTCTCTTATTTTTAAAATTAATATTAAAATTTCTCTCTAAAGTTAATATTTGTGTAAAAATAATAAACTTACATTTTAATTTAAGACTTCAAAAATTATCTTCTCAATATACCCATTAATTATTTTTTGGCTAAAGACATCATTTATTGATAAATTATTTTATTTTAATTTCTTTATCATTAAGTAATTTTTTAAAAAGAATTGATATAAATAGTTTACTTTTTAAGTACTTCTAATGAAAATGTACTTATAAAATAAAATTTTATTATTATTAAAAAATATAAAAATTTAATTTTAATATTTTACTTTTAAGTGCTCCAAATCTAAACATACTTAAAAAAATTGTTATCAATTATTTTTTTTAAAAAAAGAAAAAATACTTATTTATTTTAATTTGTGTATTTAAAAAAAAATTAAAAGCCATCCATTTTTTCTCAATATATAAATTAAAATAAATAAGAATTCCCTTTTTAAAAAGAAAACATAATACAATTTTTGCCTCTTTATTTTCGACTGCTAAATATTTTTTTAAAACTTATTTATAGTAATTGTGAAAGCTTATAAACTTTATACTTAAAATTCAAAGTGAAAAAGTATTTTAGAATTTCTCTATTTAAAAGAACAAATAAATAAAAAAATAAAACTGAGGAGGGTCTAATTAAAGTAGCAATCATAGGTTTCAATTGCAAAAAGGTCGTAAAGATAGATTGGGCAATTATGGTCTGTGAGCAAGAGCATGATTCGCTGGGCTGTTGTTGGGTCCCATTTAATGTGCACCCAAAAGGCCATGTTAAATAATTCAAACATTCTCCAATCTCATTAAATTCTATAAATCTCCTATTTTTAGGCGATCGAACGATCCAGTGCGTGATCCCCACACGGATACCATTACCAGAACGATCATGATGTGATTTGAACCGTTAGATTTCTTAATTTTTTCTTCTTTATTTTCTTTTCTTCCACTGAATTAGTTTCAAGAATTTAGTGGAAGAAAAATAAAAAAAAATAAAAAATTAAGGGATCTAATGGTTCAATTTTGATCTCTTTTATTTACATTTTTTTTTCTTTTTCCTACACAAATCTCTCTCTAAATTCTTAGGCCTTGTTTGAGATATGTTTTTTTCTTATTTGTTTTGCTCCCAGATTTTGAGTTTTTTTATTTTATTTTTAGTAACTTTTTTTTTTATGTTTGATGAAAATTTTATACTTTTTTGATTTTTTTTTTACCAAAAGAGTTCGAAAATATAAATATTTTCGTCTAATACGAAAAAAATTTACTAAATATAAAAAAAGCCTCAGCAAAAGCGCGAGGAAAAGACCCCTCCTATTTTTATCCCCAAATTTAGATGAAATTTTTATTCAAATTGAAAAGTATAATATTTTGACCAAACGACAAAAAAATTCAATATAGACAAAAGACCCGAAAATTAAGAAATCAAAAAAAAAACATATTCCAAATTTGGCCTTAATTTAATTTTTATCCAAAAGTGGATAAAAACCGTGTTTTAGCTACCCAAAGGCTTTTTATGAATAAAAAGATAGAGAAAATTTTGAGACAACGTGGGGCACTTTAGACTCTCTTTTAAGTTAGTTTAGACAAATTTTACTATTTGATCAAAATCTTAAAAAAATTTAATTTTTCTTGACGAGAGAAATCTGAAAATATAAATTTTTTATTTAATTTAAAAAAAATATTCACAAAAATAACAAAAAAATATTTTTACTCAACAAAATAAGGTAAGTTTTTTTTTCTTCAGTGAATTTTTCTATAAATTTGAATAATTTATTTTATATATTTAGATTTTTCTCATCAAAAGGAACTATAAATTATAAAATTTTGATCAAATAGCAAAAAAATTCAAAATCAAAACAACTAAAATACAAAATACATAAAATAACAAAATAAAAAGAAATTAGGAAACAAAAATAGGTTTAGGTATTGGAAAAAGGAGGAGCATCTCAGCGATCTGACATTACCCTGTTAAACTCTTTTAAGCAACCGCATCTCAATGACTCTCTCTCTCTCTCTCTCTCTCTCCATCGTGTGAGTTAGGTAGCTTTCCAGGCTCAGACAGTAGTCGTGCGTGACAGCCAATGCAAAGGTGAAAGATCTGGGCACATTTGGACATTCGGATCAAATCACAGAGAAAAGCCATTCCCTCGTTTTTTTCCCCATTTATTTGTAGAGATGTCATAGCGTTGTATAATTCATTCAAAAGACACAAATAAAATGGATGGATAGGTAGACTATGGATGTAAATTTGGCCCGCACTAATCGGGGCGGATTTGCCCCAGATACGATGGGCTATGGCCAAGTCTCGAGTCCAGGCCGGCTCGGATCTCGGACCCGAGCTTGGGTATGTGCCAATCAAAATCATTTTTTTTACATTAACCAATTGTTGAGTTTTTTTTTTCTCAAGTGGATGGACTTTGGTCGGGTCACGGGGCAACAATCTAAATCTACACAGTAAATAATACTAGAAGAAGGTTTGAGCTATGTTACCCCAATTAGTTTAAGCACCTCAATTATGACTTAAATACGATTGAGACTTGATTTGGGATAAATTTGACCATAACTCTACTTATTTCCCGTTTTTAGTGAATTGTTTTTATTTCTTGATTTAACTTTTTAAGAATTTTGGCTCCTTTTGTTTTGAGGAATCAAAAAAGTAAATACGAACTTGAAAATTTTTAAAAATTGATCAAAAAATAAGAAATGAATTATTACACACAAAAATAATCCTATTTGTGGTCAATTTATCCCGAACAATTGCAAATTTCAAATTTTGAACTTAGAATAGTTTGATCATCTCTTCACCATAATATCAAAAATTTAATTAAAACCGGTGTTTAACAACTAGTTATGAGTCTTATGGTGAAGCAATACAACAAATAGCGAATACAATGACAATTTGGTCTTCAAGTGTCACCAACCAACAAAAAAAATCACGAACAAGATGTCTTAGCATGTAACGGTTACTCCGTAGAGAGGCCTTAGCACTCATTATTCTCATTATTGTGATTAAATTAAACCTACAAACAACAACAAAAAGGAAATGAATAATAAAACCAATCAATGGGCCCTATTTAAGACAAATTTTGAACACATTAGTGATACAAACACATAAACATTGTGGTGAGAGTAGATGAGTGATATGGCTATGGACAACCAGACATGTACATGCTCTAAAACCTTGGGGAGAAGGGAGAAGTGATTAAAAGACAAAACACAAAGAGTCAATCCAAAACAAAATGATTCCACCAAAAATTGTCCTTGGACCTTTGCCAAAAGCTTACAATCCCAACTCCCTAGTGTTATCTTTCCTTTTTTTTCTTTTTTCTTTTTTCTTTTTTCCCTTTAAACTTTGTCTCTTACTTTCTCTCCTTTGGTGTCTGTGTTGGTCCCTTTCAGTATTATAGTGAAAAAGAGGGCAAATTTCACTATTGGGGCCTTGAAGTTTGACAAAAAAAATTGGTCCCCATAAATTATAATCGGAGCAATTAGGACTGTGTTGTTTCAGTCTAGTTCCGATTTAGGAACTCCGTCAATATTCGTTAACAATTTGAATAGAA
>BRYE01000017.1:3580000-3585000 GCA_030159115.1 Actinidia arguta var. hypoleuca | reverse complement strand
AAGAGCAGTAAAATTGCGAGATATATATATATATATATATATATATATATATATATATATATATATATATATATATATATATATATATATATATATATATATATATATATATATATAAATACTTGTATAAAAAGTACACACACACAAAATTCAAATTCAAACTACAGTGTTTATGCCAAAGTGAATTTGCATACTCGGTGAAACTCATCTATTAGAAAAATTAATAATTTTATCATTTATTATATTTTAGACACAACTCTTTTACGTGTGGCAGAACTTTTCTTCGTAAGCCGATCAAACACGTGCAAATATTATGCGATACTTATTGTTTGCTCTGATTCCATACTAAGTTTTTTTTACCACTAACTTATCTAAAAACTTAAATTATTAGATAGAGATACAACTTTACTATTTATAATAAACTCAAGTAACAGATAGCAAAATTGCAAAAAATTGTCATATGCTTCCAATAATAAGAAACATTATTACAAGTGATTAAATTTTATATAAATTTCATAAGTATATGAAGTTTGGAGATTTAAGGACAAACTTCATCTTCTGTCTCCTTGCTTGGTGTCTCAAAGACAATCTCAATCTTCTACATCACAAAACTAGGGTTTAATTATATGCACCACATGAGGATATCAAATCTTTCTTAATGTATGTGGATTAAAGAACTAAGCCAAACACCACCTCTCTCTTGGCCACGGTGTCGGCTACACCCCTTTGTTTAATGGTGTATTTCGTCACCATAAATGGAAACTTAGGCTTTGGTGACATAATTCATACTGGTTAAGGCAAGTACTTGTCACAAATCTAGGGTTGCTTGTGCATGGGTTGCCCTAAATAATCCCCACGTCTCTCATAAGTTGACTCAACTCGGATTATTGTTATGTTATGGATTTGGTAGTTTCATGAATGTCGTTAAATTCTTGTTGTGAGGTGTCCAAATGGCTTCAACAAACTTTGAATAATAGTGCTTGTTTTCTGTTTTATTTTCTTTCAGGACACTTATATAGAGAGTTCACATACTGTAGTTATACATTGTAACCCTATATTTACACTTACGTGTCACTTTGCATCATGTATTTTTAATTGTGTCAGTCAACTCTTACATTTGAGGCCAAGTGTTGTTAAAAATAATATAAATAATAAAGTAGTCCATCTCTCTAACAATTTCAACTTTTAGATAAGTTGTTGTGTAACACTTTCACATGATACCAGAGCAATAAACTTTTAAGATTATTGTTAAAAAATTTTAAGACGACGATCACTCTAACAGCCCCTTTCGTCATGTACCCTTTCAGATCAAAAATAAAGAGCAGACAATAAGTCACGTATTCAAATATCACTATCCACCTAATTAAGGTAGTCGTTTGGCCCGCTTATGAAGGAGGGTCTGGCCACATGTGAGAGAGCGTATTGAGAATAGTATAAATTATAAAATGGCGACTCTCTAAAAACTTAAATTCTTAGATGAGTTGGTAATTAATACTCACAAATAGCAATGTAGCTTTTTCATCCACCTTTTGTTTAATTAACCATCATGTTGGCTCTTTTTATGAGACCAAATGGCCACCTTTTGTCACTTAATTGAATAAAAGATGGGCGAAAAGTCTACATTGATATTTGACTCAAAGTGTAAGGAATTAACAAATTCAACTGGAAGTACGCGATGCAAATTGAGATTTTAATAAAAGTATAGAGTGCAAAGTATAATTCACCCTATTTTTTTAAGGTCGGTTCATGGAATATCTATTAGTAATTGAATAGATTAATGTGCTGTGGTTGATAAGCTTCTTTGAGTATTTTATAATTTTCTTGGTGATGAAGATCATGAATTATGTGGACTTGTAAGCTTTTGATGAATTTACGAAAGGCTGACTCGAAATTGTGGTTTTGGTTCATGCACGTACCATGGATGGCTGCTGTGCTGGGTGACATCAATAATCAAATCAGGGTTAGGTTAAATGGTAACCTGTGTTCACAGTTACCATTGGCCCACATGTTGTGAGAACTGCAAATAATAAGGAAATGATGCATGTGAAATATATGAACATTGGTGCTAACGATGGCCCACTAGTGTTGGGGGAAGAATTTGCTTCATGGGCCTTTCCGAAGGTCCAATTTGTTGGAGAAAAATCGTATAGATTCACATTTACGTAATATTGGTCAAATATATATTATTTAGAATTCATACTCAATTAAAAATTTAAATTTAAAAAGTGATGAATTCATCCAATAAATGTTAAAAGATAACTCATTTTCTATTTATCTAATGTGGGACTTATTCTTCACACGTGTACTCAATAACTAGATAATACGCCTATATATTTTTCATGGATATTAATATATTTTTCACATATTTCAAAGCACTTCATGAATAATTATACACTTATCACAGTAATCAATACACTTTTTAATCATTAATCACCACTTAATAGCATTTTTTTATATACAAATTGGGGAAAAAAATTGTTCGTTATGAGTCCAATTTTATTTATTCATTTAACAAGTAAGTGAACAATAACTTCACTTGTAAGCGATTGAAATAATTAAGTCTACTATAATTGCGTCTACTGATAATAGTCTGCCCTATTTATTTCAATCCATCACAATTGAATATAATGCGATCCACTAGGTGAATAAACAGAATTGGACTTTAGACTCTCTTTCAAAGGGATTTGAGATTCTCTATATTCTAAAATTTGAACTGCACTTACAGCTTGCTTCAGTGGGTCCACCATGTGGTCCACATTGATAATCCAAACCATTCAACTTTAAAAAGCTTATTGATCTTATTATTCATGAAGAAAATTAAGTTGGCCGGAATTACTAAACAAAAACATATTTGTCATGAAAAATTGATGTGCATTATGTAGATTATTCAATTTTTCAAGACAAGACAATCCAATTAACCTAATTTTTTATATCAACAATTTCTCGGAAAGGCCAACAAGAAAAGTGAATTGGATCACCGAAGTAGTTTCTGTGATGCGTCCGTTAAAGTGCATTGCAAAATGGCATGAGGCCTATTAGGAATGGGTTAGGCCCAAATTATGTTTCGCGATCATGAATCCTCCTTGCGAGCAAATTCGTTTAAGGCTTAGTTTCAATTGGGCTGAAGGACGCTTGTGGGTCGACCCATCTGGACAGTAACCTTTTTATCTAATGCACCCTAATCTTTTTATCTTTATTATACAAAATTATCATAAAGACGTTTATAGTTTTGCCAATTATCAGAATTATCTCTCTTCATGCATGCCATTACAATTTCACTTCTTTCTTCTACTTCGAGGGTAGTTTGGGCATTTATTATAAAGTTGAACAATATAGACTCTATACATGAGCAATTTATACCAAACGTTTTATGTAATGTACCATAATTGAGGTAGAACCAAAAATGATTGTTTTTTTCTTCTTAATCCTAAGATTTTTAACAATTGGAGTCGGTCCATAATATATAACCAAGATTTTTTGGATCATTATTGTATCTTTTTTTAATCAAAAATGATAGGTACACACCCATTTTTAAGTGTGTACAAGACACACTCTATTTCCCCCCTCACAAAACAAGTGGGACTCGTCCTAATTAGAATTTTTAAAAAATCGTGAAAGCCCCAATTAGGGCGGGTCCCACTTGTTTTGTGAGAGGGCAAAATGGGTGTGTCTTGTACACACCAAAAAATAGATGTGTACCTATCACTACTGTTTTTAAACAAGCTCATCTTTGGGTTATCTTCACGATTTGAATCGTTCATTTTGTAGTGTCAGCTGAATATATAATTTATACAAAAAAAATGATTGGACATTGAGAGCTATATGATCAGATGATATTTTGTTTTATGATTTATTCTCAAATTAAACCTATCAACCGTTTATTTAAAATAATTGTGCTCGTTTCATGCTAATATCCAGTCAATTTGATTCCTTGCATGGGCTAGCATTATAAAATAGGGTAAATCACACTTTGAACCCTTGCACTTTGAACTCAGTCTCACTTTGCACCCTCCACTTCCAATTTAAAAAGTCTTCCCGTTAAAATTTCGATCAAGACTCAGTGTCCCCCCTTCTTCCTTACAGAGTTAGAATGGTGGATGAAAAAAATAGATTAATTTTATTTTTACCCCCTAAGCTATTATATTTTTGTTTATTTATTCCATAAACTATTAATTCGGTCTATGATGTCCCTAAAGTTCCTGATTTCAGTTTATGAAGTCCAATTAATGACTTCCATTAAAATCATTGATGACAAAATTTATCACGTGCAATGTATGCACCATCCATGAACAAAGTTGATATTTCAGGAAATCCTCCTAAACTCAAACCCAAACCTTACAATATTGCCCGAACACATAACTCAATTACAACCCATAACTCCTCCTCTCTCCATTTTTTCTCTTATGTAACCGTTATTGGGGTATGAACACAAAGAACCCTTACATAATTAGCAACTAAGGTATTTGGTGTGCTTTTGTAATTCAATTTTGCCGATTCAAAAGGAGTGTAGCTAATTAAGATTGCGGTGGCGGTAGGCAAAATGTGTTTGTCCAAAGATGGAGATGAGAACGGTTTACTATGGTGCTTATGGGTGGGATTGGTACTTTCAAGTTGGAGGGGATTTTGGTGGTGGTGATTTTGGGGTATGGGTTAACTATTTTGGCGGCAATAATGGTAGGTAAAGGGTAGTGCTTCTGGGGATGGAGGTAAGCGGAGGGTTGTGGTGGTCCTAGTTGTTTTCGGGCCTTTTAGGATAGGTGTGCACATGACCATTTTTTTGTTTATCATTTAAACAAACAGCTTCATTTGGTCTTCATAGAATGAAATCAATAACTTTATAGATATAATTGACTGAAATACTAGTTTAGAGACTAAATAAATAAAATTATAATAGTTTAGGGTGTAAAAATAAAATTAATTCATCTTTTTCATCTACTATTCTAACACCGTATGGAGAAAGAGGGTCATTGAGATGACCGAAAGTGTGAGAGGAAGACTTT
>BRYE01000017.1:3545000-3547500 GCA_030159115.1 Actinidia arguta var. hypoleuca | reverse complement strand
ATGATTTTAAATTGTGAATATTTGTAATATTCAAGAACAAGTGTAAGAAAAATATTTTTAAAAAATTCAAAAATCAAAATAAGTGAAAAATATATTAAATAAAACACTGAGATGTGCGTAACATACGAGAGAGTGAGTATATAAATGTGTGTTACTAACCTTACTGAAAAAAAAGGTTAAATACACTTTGCATACTTAAAGTATTGATCGATTTTCGTTTTGGTTCTCAAATAAATAATTTCCTCACTATTTTTAACCTTCAACTATTGAATTGGTTACAATCAAATCAAATATCTAACTTTGTCCAGATATCTAACTGAAGATGACACATGCTGTTTATGTGATGTCTACATGGTGCTTATGTGGCAATCAAGATACATATTCATTTTTCCAAATCCTAACTCATTTTTCCAAAACCCTAACTCACTTCCTTAAATCCCCATCCCCTTCCTTACGCTAACCCTCCCACTCGATCTCTTACCCCTACACTGCCACCACTGTGGATGCCACCAACTATAGCAACTCTAGTAACACCGACATATTGCGACTTCGGCGGCTACTATGGTTTATAGAGAGAGAAACTGGGGTATTCGTTGCTCCTATGCAATCTCTAAGTGTGTGTGTGCGCGTGCTTGTGTGTGGAGGGGTGTTCGGGTGATTTTGGGTTTGGGATTGGTGGAACTAGGGTTAGATATTGGATTTGGGTTTGGGTCGTGTTTTCATGGGCAGTGTGGACTTGCGTCTAAAATTGGTTTGTGTTAGTGATTTGATTTGATTGCAATTAATTCAAGAGTTGAATGTCCAAAGTGGGGAAATTATTTATTTGGTAGCTAAAGTGAGAATCCTTCAATATTTTAAGGGGCAGAATGTACTTAACCCTATTAAAAATACATATAATAAATATCTCACACTACCCCACACCAAAAATGTTTAAAACAAGTGGTTTTGCTCCCAAACTCCAGGCTGAAACGGTTCAACCCAAGACTGTCGGCGCATCCACCATCACCCACAATTCACACGCCCACATTATGAGTAGAGCCACCCTCGCCCGCCTCTGGTTTCAATTCAATTCCCATCTCCACAGCCCAGTTACCTATATATACACACATCGACACACAAACACTTCCATATCATCTACATCACAACACACAATCACTCACAAGTTCTTTAAGAAATTACAAGAAATTAGCATCATCATGAGTTCGACAAGCAAGGCTTGGATCGTGGCGGCGAGCGTCGGA
This sequence comes from Actinidia arguta var. hypoleuca, assembly GCA_030159115.1. Taxonomy (NCBI): domain Eukaryota; kingdom Viridiplantae; phylum Streptophyta; class Magnoliopsida; order Ericales; family Actinidiaceae; genus Actinidia; species Actinidia arguta. The sequence continues at coordinate 3,546,259 of BRYE01000017.1, read as the reverse complement.
GCGGTGGAGGCGCTGAAGGACCAGGGCTTCTGCAGGTGGAACTACGCCATGAGGTCGATTCAACACCACGCCAAGAACAACCTCGTCAAGTCATTCTCTCAGGCCAATAACAAGCTCTCTTCGCCGTCTCCGGCGGTGGTTGAGGGCAGAGCGAGGGCGGAGCGATCGGAGGAGTCTCTGAGAAAAGTCATGTACTTGAGCTGTTGGGGTCCCAATTGATCCTAAACCCCCACAACGAATCAGCTGGAGGAAAAAAAGTTTTTTGATCGTGATTCGTATCTGATTGTTAGAAAACAGAGGATCAAATGTAACTAACTATAGAATAGGGATTTTGATTTATAGAAAAATGTTCTTCAAAATTCTCTGGGAGCTGTTGTTTCTTCTTTATAGATATTAACTACAAGTCGCCCAAGATATACACGAGGTTAAGAATATTTCTAATAACATTTTTTTTTAAATTCAGAGACAAAAAAATTAAATAGGTACAAAAAAACCATGAGTTAAAATAGAATGTATTAAGATTTAAAAAATTTGTATATAAAAGCACCTATCAAATTTGTGAGTATGATCTGAATTTGTGAATATTATTTGAATTTGTGGAGTTTGTTTTAATTGTAGTAAAAATTTTATATGTAACTTGAAATAAAGAAGGTAACTTAAAAAAAATAAGTAAAATTAAAAAATGAATGAGAAAAAAATACTTAAAAAAAAAAAAGATTATGAGCAAAAATACATCCTTAAAAATTAAAAAAAATGTTCCACATAAAAATAAATATAATAAAATAATTATTAAAGATAAACATTTTGGGATGAGTTTATAATAATTTTGGACACTTTATTTTATTACTAGTAATTGTGCTTACTTACAGGCACTATCCAAAAAAAATCACCTCTTAAACGTACTCGTTAGAGTTTTACAATCTAAAAAATATATAAGATATAAACGATAGATAAAAGATATATTTCATGCATATATGAAGAGATATATTACTACAAAATAGAGAACAAATTAAAAAATATAATAATTTAAAAAAAGTGTTGCTAGTTTGGGAGAAATGAGGTAAAAATAAATGACTATTTTAATTTTTGTGTGTGTGTCCCACTAAAAAAATGATCTAATGAGTAAAAAATATGCATAATTTTAGAGCTTTTTTTGTCTATTAAATCACGACTTATATGGATCTCACACCTTTGAAAAGAAAGAAATGATAGTTTTAAGGAAAGAAAAAAAATAATCTCAAGTGAAATCTCAACCGTTG
>BRYE01000017.1:3532500-3535000 GCA_030159115.1 Actinidia arguta var. hypoleuca | reverse complement strand
TGCATTTGAAATATTAAATTTGCATCCTCTAAAATAGAGATTAGTTCTCCAAATTTTTTCTAATCCTTCATATTTGAAGGTTGAAACCTATCCACTTTATTTTTTTTTTATGAGGGATCGAATTTTTTTTTCTCACGAGTAGACCAATTGAGCTAGCAATAAGTTTCGGGCGAGCCCGATTAAGAGGCGTTTCGTACTAAATTTTTGGCAAGTTTGGATTATGGGCCGATTTGGTCTAGGGCATGTAAGCTTCAGGTGCCCCTAGGTGGGAGGCGTTCCGAACCAGATTTCGGGCGTGCTTAAATTACGGGCCTGTTCAGGCTAGGACAAGTTGTAGACTAACGAGACAATTTTACATCTTAGAAATTGGATTGATAACCCTCGAGACTATGTGAATAAAGAATTTTTCTTTTTAACAATCGGTAGAAGGGGAATACGATAAGTAGAAAATACTATATTTCGCAGTTGTAAAACTCAAATTTAGGTATCAGCTCGATAAAGAAAGCACCTTAATCACATGAGATGTGGGATCTATAAGAATTTGCATGTGTACAGATATATACGTTAATAATTTTTTTCAACAAGACATTATTGAAAATACAAATGACACCTCACACGTACCCCACACGAAAAATGTTTACATCAAGTGGTTTTCTTCCCAAACTCCGGGCTGGAAGTGGATAATTTAACCCAAGACTGTGGGCGCATCATCCCCAATCATCCCCAATCATCCCCAATCCGAATTGACACGCCCGCATTCTGAATACTCCAACCCACCACAAAAAAACTAAAGGTTAATTGTATTTTATCCTCCCAAACTATTGCTCAATATCACTTAACTCCGTAATTTAAAAACTCAATCAACTTACCCTTTTAAACTATTGAAAGTTGCTAGTTTAGTATTTTCGTTAGTCATTCGATAGATATAAAATATTAAATTATCATGTGAATAATTTATGGACATAAAAATAATAATTTATCATTTTATATTTAACGAATGACTAACGAAAATATTAAAGTGATAATTCTCAATAATTTAAAGGGGCAAGTTGATTGAACTTTTAGATTAGATACTGACTAATAGTTTAGGGGGGGAAATGCAATTAACCCAAAACTAGAGCCACCCTCCGCCGCCTCTGGTTTTAATTCAATTCCCATCTTTACAGCCCAGTTGCCTATATATACACATCTCTACACAAACACTTCCATATCATCTGCATCACTACACACAATCACTCACAAGTTCTTTAAGAAATTAACATCATCATGAGTTCGACAAGCAAGGCTTGGATCGTTGCGGCGAGCGTCGGAGCGGTGGAGGCGCTGAAGGACCAGGGCTTCTGCCGGTGGAACTACGCCATGAGGTCGATTCACCGTCACGCCAAGAACAACCTCGTCAATTCATTCTCTCAGGCCAATAATAAGCTTTCTTCGCCGTCTCCGGCGGTGGTTGAGGGCAGAGCGAGGGCGGAGCGATCGGAGGAGTCTCTGAGAAAAGTCATGTACTTGAGCTGTTGGGGTCCCAATTGATCCTAAACCCCACAACGAATCAGCTGAAAAAAAGAAAAAGAAAAAAATAAGGTTTTTGATTTTGATTGGTTTCTAAATGTTGCAAAACAGAGGATCCAATGTACATATAAAATAGAGATTTTGATTTATTGAAAAACATTCTTCAACGGTATCTGTGATCTGCTGTTTTTTCTTTATAGATAGTATTCATTTTGCTTCCCCGTTTTCTACAATTTGTTTGATGCAGGAAATGAATTTCTTAAATTCAGTTTTGGAAACATAAAATCCTGCGGAAAGTGAAAATTATACTGTAGAAAATGGGAACTGTTCCCCTCCCCTCCAGCCGGCCAACCCCTCCTTTTTTTTTTTTTTAGTTTTATTTCTTTTTTGAATCAATTTTATTTATTTTTCTTATCAAATTTATTTTTTTATCAATTTTTTTGGATAAACAGTTTTTTTTTGTAATATATTTATAATTTTTTTTTATTTTTTAATTGTAGATTTTGAGAGTCATTATTTATAAAAAAAATTAAAAATATAAAAACATAGATCAAAATATAAAGTACATATATAAAAATAACAAAATATTAACCGTCAATAAGCAAACAAACTAATAGCTAGTGAACAATTTTTTTTTTTTAAATGAAAAGTCTTTTAAGCCAATATTATTTTAGTCATCTTAAGGAAAGAGCACATATAATAATACGCAAAAAAAAGATATATAAAAAAGTATAAAAATACAAATCCTAATTAATATTGCCTCTAAATTTTGTTCCCGACGCTTGGTGATGTATCTATTATTTCGTACTACAAATGAACACGTGTTATATAACGAGTGGCCCATCTTATAGCTTCATAGGATGAATGTCGTGCAAGTGATTGCCAACATGGACAATAACTATTTCTTGACACTCTTGATTTGAAATTGGAGAAGTCCTTAATGACAAGTAAGTAAAATAACTCTCAATATTATCACCAAATAGTTTTTTGT
>BRYE01000017.1:3517500-3522500 GCA_030159115.1 Actinidia arguta var. hypoleuca | reverse complement strand
GATCGCACAGACCACTATGCCTACGAATGACTCCTATATCCATCACAATACTCAACAAAAATTAAGTGCATCATTACTCATTCCCTGATAATTTAAAACCAAACACCATAAGATAAACATATACACATCCTAACGGAAATATAAACAAACTGGAAATATAAATAAACTCACTTTAAAACATAAGAGACAAATATTTATACAACCATCTCAAGACTAGATGAAACTATACAAGGGCAAGAACTATACCAAGTTCTGCCACTGACTCCAAACGCCACCAACAAAAGACCACCACATTTAAGATTGAAACCATAGTGAACCAGACAACTATCTACGCCTCCTCACCTGTCAAAACAGTCTGTGTGGGTGTGAGCTAATAATCTATGTGCTCACAATAGATAATCATACTCATAAAGAATGCTAGTAATAAACATCCACCATAATATTCATAAATAGAGATCAACAATGCAATGATACATCACCCACATGTGCGCGCAAGTTTAGATAACGTTGGCCCAATATATCGATGACTCGTTATCAAGTAATGCCTACTGTGTCACCCTTAGGCTAGTCCACCGTGACTAAGCCTTAGTTAACCCACTGTGGTTAACTTTTACCAGTGCAATGCAAACACACAAGAGAAATGTTATGCATTGCCATATCACCTCATATATATACATCTCATGAATATAATCACCAATATCAATCATGTAGGGAACTAACAGATCAATATTAATAAGATCATCACATATTTTAATCCCACCTGTCACTGCACACATACAGCAATCAAATTATGTCTGAGGTTGCCTTGACGGCCCTTCTCCTTCCTTAGCACCTTTCAGTCATAATTTATCAGTACACAAGTACAATGTATGAACCAATGACAATAAAATTCAACATATGCACTATCTACACACATCAGAATTTTCTCTTCACAAACCCAATACCATAACTCCTCTCAAATTCCTCACACAACGCCTCAATGTAATGCATTGCATTTATATAATTCAAGCCTATATATTTTTAATTCACTCCAATAGATGTTCATTATATGGTAGTAGTTACACCCTATTAAATATTCTAGGCGATCGGACAATGTTTCACCATTGATTGTCATCAAACACGCTTAAAATCTCTACCGATCATCACTTTATGTACCACGTTATTCTAACTTTAGAATTAGTCTAAACTGAGCATATAATTGAATTCAAAACACTAAAAAAAAAGAAACGACTATTCACTCGATCAATATTCAACTCATCTGATTGATCAATATTCAACTAGGGTGCAACATAAAATCATGACTCGACCACACTGGATTATTTCCAGCTTTGAGCAATCATTAAAGCTTCATAGAAGCTCCGAACTGTTCTGTTCGCGCGGCTCTTTGAGCAAAATTATCAAATATTTTATTATTACATATATATACACAAGTATACTAACTCAAATGATTGTAGTACAATCAACAAAAAAAACCCGAAATACACTTCAATTGTCATCTCAAATTACACAATTGTTATTTTTTTCATCTCACCTATATTCTCTCTCTACAAATTCAATTATCTTCTTACACCCATTATTAGAAATTCAATTGTTCACATACATAATTCTTATTTAAGCACATAATTCAAAACCCACATATTAATATTCATTAATACCCAATTCAATTCAAATCAAACTAATGAACATAAAGTAAACTAATTATTGCAAATTAGAGACCCAACCATTCAATGTTTTGTTGATTTTCTTTTGCTATTCTTCTGTTCTCCTCCAATCTTTCTCTCTCGGTTCTCCTCCCTCTCTCTGGTTTGTTTTTTCTTCTTCTACTCAGTTAACAGATAGATAGATAGATATACACATACATGGAAAGAGAAAAGAGAAAGGCGACGGGTGTCTGTTGACACACCCAATTTTTTGTCATAATTACACTTTTTTTCTTCAATTTTTAAGTAATTACATTATCTAATAGTTTCTTTAATTTTAATCCCAGAAGTTTAGAATCTTTTAATTTAACCCCCAAACTAGTTTAACTATTTATGTTTGCACCCATAACTTTAATTAATAATATTTATATCCCCACACACACTCCCACGCATATGATGCACATGATTCACACGCATTAAACTACATTAATTATCATAATCACCTTATATATATGCATTAAACTAAACTAATTATGTGATTTAGGGTTTAGGGTCTCACATCCACTTTCAAACCCAAATCAAAATCCAACACAATTTTATCTTAGCCCAATTTAAATCACAAGTGACCCAATTTAATTAATTGGGTCCAACTATTTCTAATCCAATATTTATTTTCTAACATAGATACACACATTCACACACACACACACACACATGTATATATATATACATGATATCACACCGTGCGTCCTAATTACGTCATATATATAAATAAATAAAATTTGAGACCTTAAAGGTGATATGGCGATGTGGTCCCTTAGGCGACATACTCAACTTAGAGTATCAGTTACGCAGGTGAAGATATTTTACTCCATATCAGTAGCCTCCTACTCGAGATGCCAACGAGGAATGCTTGGAATCTACGAGTAGCAAATGAAATAACTGCCTCATGATGATGCGGGCGAGCAATGAAGGCGCACCTCTGTTGGTTGACACGTGGTAGATTGCTTTAATGGTGGAATGACGTTTTGGCACGTTTCGGCTAGAATGGAAGAAACTTTTGGCTAAAGTGACAATTTTCGTCCTCGGAACTTGAAACATCACACGATTTGAATCGTTGATGTAGACAGATCTCAGCCTTTGGTATTTCTTATAAATAGGGAGTTCCTCCTTTCATTTGTACTCTTTTTCTTGTGCTATCAAATTGTTGCCCCTGCCTCAATGTTCAGCTCGCCCCCATTAGCTCACCAACAATCTCTCACCTGTCCTTCAGTAAGTATTACAAGCTAGCTTCATTTTCAATTTTATCTTAGTGTATGTCCAGTAGATCCGAGGTAGGAGACTTGAAAAACTTAAAGGATTCCTTGTCATCTTGGATATCTGAACACCTAGGAGAAAAATCTTTTATGACTAACGAGGTAAATCAACTCCCTTCCTCGCCTAGGAATCCCCTGCTTGGGATGGTCCTTCAGACCACATGGAGGACCCCAGGATGGATGCTAACTCTCCTCTTGAAAAAGAGGTTAATGTTATGACTCAGGATGACTTGGTCGCTTGAGGAAAAATTATTCCTTCCCCACAGGGATCCCTATCAAGATCCCTGAGGAGGGAGAGACTGTATTGTCTGCTTGCCCAGGCGAGGTAGCTTTTTATGAAGTTGTTTTCCCCACCGTCTTAAGATTCTCAATTCACCCCACCATTCTAAAAATCTTGAATTTTTACAACATTTGTCCCGTGAGTTAAAACAAGCTGAGCTCGGTTTAAATCCATGTTCTGAAAAAAGAAGCAAGTTAGTTAAAATGAGCTCATTCAGACAATTGTGATGAGCTTTTTGGAGTAGATTCAGATGAGCTCTGCCCCACTAAGACTACTTACTTCGAAGGGACAGCTATCAGACTCTCCTACTACCTTGAACCTATCTCGACAACAGAATGACCTGGGGACAAAACCCTAAGGCCAATGATTCTAAAGGGCATCCCGACCCCATTTCATTAAGGAAAACGGGTCAAGGGCGACCTAGTTTGCAAAAGCACAAAGCCCCAACAATGGCAGATGAGCCAAGGTCGAAAATTCAAGAAAGACAACAAACAAGCAAAAATTCAAATCAAATCCAAGGCTTCAAGCACTAAAGCACAGGTGCAAAACAAACCCTAAAAGACAAAAGTCACACAAAGTAAAAACGAAGTAGAAAAGTTACAGAAAAGAAACGGAGATCAGAAAACTCTCCAAAAAGATTAAATTTGGAAGAGCTGATCGACGTAAAAGACAAAAAATGGTCACTAGCAACTGAATAGAGATGGAATGGTCGGTTGGACGGAAGTAGACATTTGGGATGCACTTTCTAGAATGCTCTCGAGGGTTTTATACAGAGTAATGAAAAAAATGAAAGGCAAATAGAACCTCAAATGGGAGGTGAAGAGGCAAGAAGGCAGCCCAAGCGTGCACTTAGGGCACATTGTATCACATGTGGGCAATCTCCCCCAAATCAACTATAAGCGAGCACATGGTAATCACCCAATCACGTGTCCTCACCAAACGAGCCCTAAGGGTAGGAAAAGGACTTCGGTACCAGTGCTCAAATGAGCTCGCGTACTAATCAGACTCGAACACGTGGCTCAGACAGTATAATGAAACAACAGACTAGACACAAGGAAGATAGCTAGCAGGCATTAACATGCCCACCAAGCTCTGGGCTCAAAGCATGAACACGTCCAATTCACATGACTACGACAAGCATCGACCCAACTCATGTGAACTAAGGGACAATTATACAGGGAGAAAATATACAATGGCAGAATCTGGCCTTGCTAGGACAAGGGCATCCGCCAAGCTATCGCTATGAAATAAGCGCAGTGGTCCCCTGTGTCGGAGCTCAGTGCAGATACGACTGAGTACTGAACACAGGCATTGTCCAAGCTAAGGTCATTGTTACTTCCTAGATGTTGATATTTAACAAGCTCAGAAGAATAACCGCGCTAGAGCTTGGACGAGGGGCAACGGTCGGCAGCAATCTTGAAGGATATTAAGGGACAAAAAATGACTTACACATCAAAGTTTCTTACGACAGCTCCCAAACCCAGATGGAGACGTCAACAGGATGATGACAGGCTACCAATCAGGCCCTAAGAGCATGATTGTATTAGCCACCTACTCACTGACACAGCAGTCGACGCGTACGAACACGCACCGAGCTGCAGTCTATCCAGTGACAAAACATCTAACGCGCCAAGGCATACGTCGAGCTATGCCATATAAATTCAACTTTTTTCTTTCTAAAAGGTACGCAAATTCTAGTTTTGAGAAGATACACACTCTCTCTCTCTCTACTCATACGTTTTTCAGTCATCTAACTTGATCGTC
>BRYE01000017.1:3497500-3502500 GCA_030159115.1 Actinidia arguta var. hypoleuca | reverse complement strand
GTAACAGTTCAAAAATCTCTGATGTTCTGTCAGATCGTGGTTCATCATCATTAGAGTGGTTTGCATGCATACATAACCTAGTCAAATGAGAGTCACTAACCTTCAATGGAATTGGAATACAAAGCGAATGGTAATTAGTAAGGTCGTGCATGCATGGCAGTCTGTGCGTGACTTTGATCGTACAGTCGCAATAGCCGGCCATGAAAGGGGAAGCGGTATCAGCGTATTGCAACTGCTCATCGATCAACTCCAACGCCTCTAATGATATTTGACATATTACAGCACTAAAAATGTAACCCGTCCTTTGTTTATGGCATGAAATATTGAGAGATCTCTCGAATGACTTTTGAATGCCGCCAAACTGAATTCTCAGCATCTTATGAATTTTCTCGAAAGATGTATCTAACGATGACATGGTATCTTCTAGATACAGCTTCAGCCTGGCATAGGCAGACGCCGCCCTGTAATAGAAACATGAACTACGTTTAAATAATAAAGTTATAAAAAGTAATTTGCAATAAAATAAAACATGCACTATGTTTAAATAAGAAAGTTACAAAAGGTGATTTGCAATAAAATTAATATACCTTTGGCTTGAATTGCTTCCCAAATGCATGCAAGTATTTAACCACGCAGCTACAAAACGCACTTTGTACGGCCTTAACCATGTTTTCTAGAGATATTTTGTTGCACGCGGGTAGGATTTAAACTCTCCTACAAGGATGTGACGTGCCGTTGGAAAAGATATTTCAATGGCCTTCATAAGTGCCAAATCCCGATCTGATACAACCACTGATGACATCAATGCTCCATTTTCAAGCATCAAGTTCTTCAAGGTACTCAACGCCCATGTTAGCAGATCGGACTTCTCATTCGCAAGATATGCGAACATAAGTAAGTATGTTTGTAGTGTGGATGTGATACCCACAATCTCTAACAGTGGTATGCGATACTCATTTGTCTTGTAGGTTGCATCAATGATCAGCACAGTGGGAAAGTTAATAAATAGCTCCAGGCTTTTAGGATGAACCCAAAGAATACCTGTAATTTCGTTCGTCTCTGGATTCGTCATAAACTCATGGAGGTATCTTTTGCTAATTAATTGATCCAATACGTACTGGATAGGATTGAGGCCACCACGTTTGACTTCTTTGTGTTTGGAAATAGCATTGTAAATGCTTTGAATCCCCGTGGTGTTTGTAGAGTCTCTTTCTTTTAGGACATTGAGAATTTTACGAGGTTTTGTACTCCCAGCCATGTTGAGCACAAATTGTTTCTTCACTAGTTTGAGCCTTGACGGGTACTTGTGACCATCCAAATATTTTGCTGTTTCATAATTATGAAAATCGCACTTCACCCGTAAACCCCACATGACACCATCTGGAGGTATTGCTACACCTCGCAATTCAAATGGACAACCACATTTTTTGGTGCCAGTATTTCTTTGCAAGGGTTGCCCTTCAGAAAGATACCATGGCGGTTCATACTTTCCTCCTCTTTCACAACCAAGAATGCAGTTTGATAGTTTGTTGTCTTTTAAATTAGCAGACCTTTTTGATAACAACCACAATACCATTTTGCCGACCAACACTACGCACCCAATCTAACATTTCGTCTCTTCCTTTAAAAATCTGTCAATAAGTAACAAATATGCATCAGTAAAATGTTATTGGATCTACTTTTAATAAATTGATATATAATAAAATAATAATAGTCTGACAAAAATAAGAAATAACATAGGCTTGCCTGATCAGTGGTAAATTCAAGTGTATAATCACGACCTATATAGGAGACGTTTTCTTCACTTGGAATATCGCTATCAACTGTCCAACTATTTGAAATTGAGTCATCCATAGTGATTTAACTATGGATTTCGAAGAAAAAAATATTGCCAAAATCTTGATATAAATTGTAGGAGTGATAGTAGAGTAGAGGGAGCGATGGTAGGAATAAGATGAGAATTTTAGAAATTTATTCTTCATCTATAGAGAGATACAAAAAAATAGGATAAAAAAATTAACTAAAAAAAATAAATTAAAAGGGTCAGCCGAGGGGGAAAGGGAGTGGGGTGGCTTGGGTAAATGACAAGTGGTGGATGGGGATTGGGGGGTGGGGGCCGGCTGGGTTAGCCAACCAACAAAGGGCGGCTGGGGATTAGGAGGGGGGGCGGCTGGATTAGCCAACAAGGGGCAGCTTGGGAATTGGGGGGGCCCGGCTGGCAACCAACAGCTGTTGCAGTGTGCTGGGGATTGGGAGGGGGGCACGGCTAGCAGCCAACAGTTGCTGAGTGTGCGGGGCCCACGGCTGTTCAACAGCCAAAAAGGCAAGGACACGGGGAAAGAAAGAGAGAGGGAGGGAAAATGGGCAAGAGAGAGAGAGGGAGAATGGGCAAGAGAGAGGGAGGGATATTAATGGCTAAAAGGACAAAAAAACATCCCATCCCCCCACCCCCTCTGACACAGGGGGTGGAAATAACGTTTTCCTTTAAAAAATTGAATCACGGAAGTCAAATTTTAAATTTAAAGACAACTAGGGATTTTGTCTTGTGCCACGAAGATTATTTAGGTGACCAGAATACCCAATTATAAAAAATAATAAACATCTATTGTTGGTCTTTGAAAGTTTTTTAGTCTTGTAAGTAACCGAGGATATGATTTATTTATTTTTGCTAATGACCAAGAATATAATCGAACAACTCAAGAATACCAACCTCCTTTGGTCCAAAATTTATAATCTTCCTACAGATTCTAGGAACCCAAAGTTGCATTTTTATGGAAAATCTGTATATGCCCTAGTAAATTAGTTTCCTATTCACGGCACTTAGGCACTGTCGGGATTGCCTAAGAAATCGCAGTTTCCTACTCTTGGCGAAAAGTAGATTAACTTTTTTTGTTTGTGATAAATAAAATATTATCTAGATTTTTTGTAATGAATTAAAAATCACCGATGGCGATCAAATTTAATAAAAAAAATCTAAGCCTAACGGATTCTAGAAAATTAGGTTAAAAAATTATTGCCAAATCAAAAAAACTAAGAAAAAATTTGAGTTTTTTTAATCAAAACACAACTAAAAAATTTAAGCCAAACAAGGTTTTAAAAAGATTGCAATTCAAGATTGGTTCATGTATGGGGCAAAATATATAATGACAGAATCTGGCCTTCCTAGGACAGGAGCTTCCATCGAGCTATCACCCCTGCGTTGGAGCTCGGTGTAGACACTATTGAACACAGACACTGTCCTAGCTAAGGCCATCATTACTTATGAGTTGTCACTATTTAGCAAACTTGAAAGAATTACCGCGCTAGACCTCGGACGAGGGGCAACAACCGACGGCAATCCGAGGGATGTCAGAGGACAGAAAGTGACAGCCCCCATGCCCAGATGGAGATGTCGACATCATGATGACAAGCTACCATCCAGGCCCTATGAGCATGGCTGGATTAGCTGCCTACTCACTGATACAGCTGTCGGCGCATACGAACACGTGCCGAGCTGTAATCTGTCCAGTGACAAAACAGCTAGCGCATCAAGGCACGCGCTGAGCTGTGTCATATAAATTCAGCCTTTATTCTCTAAAAGGTACGCGAATTCTGGTCCTGAGAAGATACAAACACTATAGCGGCCGTTCAGAGAGCTATTTCCTAAAAACAGCTCTTGCGGCCGTTCTCACTTTTCTTGTGTAGTAGCCAGGCCACTGCCGACTGGTGACTGACTACAGCTATCCGCACAGTCATAGACCACCGCATGTGTCTATCCTTGATTTTTTTTCTCTCATTTTATAAACTCATACCTCACAATTGGCGCCGTCTATGGGAATCAATTATAGACATTTGCAAGGTCAGTTCTGATAGCATCACAAAGCAACAACTGTTCTGACAGTCGAGAAACCTATAGGGAGCCCCTTATGCCTTTAGAACCCCTAGGGACAGAGAGGCTAAACTATTGATTGATGCTTAAAGTGCGGCCAAGGTTGCCTCTAGATAGAAACTAGGTCAATTTTTCCCTGAATGCCTGCAAAACCAGTTTGCCGAAATAGTACAAATCCTGGTTGATAACAGACTAATGAAGCCAGCCTAAGGGGCAAAAGGAGGATCCCCGAGGACAAGACCAAAGGATCAAACCTCCCACCTCGGGAAGGACAAAACAAAAGGCAACGTAGACCCTATGTTAGCCTGGATAGTCGAACCTATAATAAATCTATAGCATCTAGCAAACAAAGAGCATCATCTAGTAGAGCTCCCTTCAATGTGGATCTTTGTGAGACCCTCAATGCAAAATGGAACCAAGAGGGTGATCTGCGCGATAAACTCAACAACCGAACTGCAGCAGCATTGGATAAAGTCATCATCCTGGCAAGGTTAGTGGCTCGCACGACGAGGTCCATACCAAGGGAACTAGTTCTGAGCTACTAGACACCATTCTCCCGAGACATCGAGGGAATAGACCCACCAGAGAAATTCACTCTGCCGAGGTTTACATTGTACGATCGAAAGTTAGACCCGATATCCCATATCAGACAAATGATGGCCCTCTGGAATCACTTGGATGCACTAATATGCCAGGTGTTCCCATTGAGACTAGGGGATCTCGGATTGAAATGGTTTGGCCGGCTCCCTGCATGATCAATTGAGAGCTTTCACTAACTCACAGAGTCATTCATAACTCGGTTCGTTATAAACACAAAAGAGCCAAAGGGCATTGTCTCTCTCTTGACACTTAGGAAGGGTAAGAATGAATCACTCCGAAACTACAACAAGCGTCATTAGGAGACCTATAACAAGATCGAAGAATGTTGAGGAGTTAGCAGTAGCTAGTTACAAGCTCGGGCTAACACTTAGAGACAAACTTTGGGAAAACCTGCCTCTCACCCCTCCAGCCGACCTTTGGGACCTCATGTCCAGGGTTTAAATATTCACCCTACTAGAGGATGACGTTAGGCAGGCAGAACGAAATACAAGCACAACTCTCCGGGGAGAAGAGCAGTTCAAAAATCAAAAGG
>BRYE01000017.1:3487500-3490000 GCA_030159115.1 Actinidia arguta var. hypoleuca | reverse complement strand
CAATCCCAATTGACATGTCCGCATTCTGAATACTCCAAACCACCTTAAAAGTTAATTGTATTTTATCCTCCCAAACTATTGCTCAATATCACTTAATTTCATAATTTAAAAACTCAATCAATTTACCCTTTTAAACTATTGAAAATTGCTAATTTAGTATTTTCGTTAATCATTCGATAAATAAAAAATATTAAATTTCCATGTAAGTAATTTATGAGCATAAAAAAAATAAAATGTCTAAAATAACTATTTTTTATAATTAATCATTTTTAGGATAAAATTGTCTAAATATTAATATACATAGAGACCCTCTTTTCTTGACATATGTTTACAGAAATATTTGGGCATTTTAGTCTTAAACATAAGGTTATTTTAAAAATTTTGTTTTGTTTTTCTTCTTATAAATTGTTCACACGATAATTTATCATTTTATATTTAACAGATGGCTAACGAAAGTATTAAAGTGATAACTCTCAATAGTTTAAAGGGGCAAGTTGTTTGGCCTTTTAGATTAGACGGGTTAAGTGATACCGAGCAATAGTTTAGGGAGAAAAATGCAATTAACCCAAAACTAGAGCCACCCTCAGTCGCCTCTGGTTTAATTCAATTCCCATCTTCACAACCCAGTTGCCTATATATACACATCTATGTCTACACACGAACACTTCCATATCATCTGCATCACAACACACAATCACTCACAAGTTCTTTAAGAAATTTTGCTTCCCCGTTTTCTACAATTTGTTTGCTGCAGGAAATGAATTTCTTAAATTCAGTTTTGGAAACATAAATCCTGCTGGAAAGTGAAAATTATACTGTAGAAAAAAGTTGTAGAAAGTACGGTAAAGCGATTCATATGTAGTTTTAAAAAATTGAATCACGAAAGTCAAATGTTATAAATTTTAAATTTTAAGACAACTAGGGATTTTGTCTTGTGCCACGAAAATTATTTAGGTGACCTGAATACCCAATTATAAAAAATAAAAAAATATCTATTGTTAGTCTTTGAAAGTTTTTTAGCGTTGTAAGTAACCAAGGATATGATTTTTTTTTTTGCTAATGACCAAGAATATAATCGAACAACTCAAGAATACCAACCTCCTTTGGTCCGAAATTTATAATCTTCGTACAGATTCTAGGAACCCAAAGTTGCATTTTTATGGAAAATCTGTATATGCCCCACTAAAAAGATTGCAATTCAAGATTGGTTCCTGTATGAGGCAAAATATATAATGACAGAATCTAGTCTTACTAGGACAAGAGCTTCCACCGAGCTATCGTTATGAAGTAAGCTCGGTGGTCCCCTGCGTCGGAGTCCGATATTGTCTGAGGTAAGGCCATCGTTACTTCTGAGTTGTCACTATTTAGCAAACTCAAAAGATTACCGTGCTAGACCTTGGACAAGGGGCAACGACTGACGGCAATCCCGAGAGATTTCAGGGGACAAAAAGTGACATGCACGTCGAAATTTCTTCTGACAGCCCCCACGCCCAAATGGAGATGTCGACAGCATGGTGACAAGCTACCATCCAGGACCTGGAGCATGGCTGGGTCAGCCGCCTACTCACTGACACAGCTGTCGGCGCGTATGAACACGTGCCGAGCTGTAGTCTGTCTAGTGACAAAATAGCTAGCGCGTCAAGGCACGCGCCGAGCTGTGCCATATAAATCCAGCCTTTATTCTCTAAAAGGTACGCGAATTCTGGTCCTGAGAAGATACACTCTCTCTACATACGTTTTTCGGTCATCTAACTTGACCGTTAGATAGTTATTTCTCAGAAAAAGCTCCGACAGTTGTTCTCACTTTTCTTGTGTTGCATCTAGGTCATTACCGACTGGTGACTGACTATAGTCACCCGCACAGTCGTAGGACCACTGCAGGTATCTATTTTCGATTTTCTTTCTCTCATTTTATAAACTCATACCTCACAATTGGCACCATCTATGGAAATCGATTATAAACATTTGCAAGGTCAGTTTTGATAGCATCACAAAGCAACAACTGTTCCGACAATCGGGAAACCTATAGGGAGCCCCCTTATGCCTTCAGAACCCTTAGGGACAGAGAGGCTAAACTATTGGTTGATACTTAGAGGGAGGCCAAGGTTGCCTCTAGAAAGAAACCATGTCAGTTTCTCCCTAAGAGAAGAGATAGTCGGGACGTAACCATCCAACGCCTGCAAAACCAGTTTGCCGAAATGGCATAGATCTTGGTTGATAACAGACTGATGAAGCCAGCCTAAGGGGCAGAAGAAGGATCCCCGAGGACAAGACCAAAGGATCAAACCTCCCACCTCGGGAAGGACGAAAATAAAGGCAATGTAGACCCCACATTAGCCTGGATAGTCGAACCGATAATAAATCTATAGCATCTAGTAAACGGAGAGCATCGTCCAGCAAAGCTCCCTTCAATGCAAAGCGGAACCAAGAGGGTGATTTGCACGATAAACTCAACAACCGAACTACAGCAGCATCGGATAAAGTCATCATCCTAGTAGAG
>BRYE01000017.1:3460000-3467500 GCA_030159115.1 Actinidia arguta var. hypoleuca | reverse complement strand
AGAAATCACAAGAATCAAAGAATTCAAATAACCAAAACAGCTATTACAATCTGTTAACTTTTAAATTTCAAAATTATGAGTCATCTGAACAGGTTTTGGATGGCGGCGACCGTCGCCGTCGTGAACGGCCATACCGATCAGGGCTGTAAATTGAAGTCCGGCCTCAATTCTCTCCGTCACGGCGCGAAACGGTTCTCCTCTTCCTCTGCAGGTGGCGATCCGGCGGATCTCCGGCCGCTCTCGAGCGTGCTCGGATCCGATCTCGGCGGATTCGTCGGGAGCAGCGGAGGAGAGGAGAGAAGAAGCCAGGCCGACGATTCCCTCCGGCAAGTCATGTACTTGAACTGCTGGGGCCCGAGCTGAGTTCGCCGGAGATCTTCAGATCCCGGCGAGACGGTCGGGATTTATTTGGAGTTGTGGCCGGTGATTAGTCGCCGTCGGCGTAGATGCTGCGATCGTGGAGAGAGTTGACTCGGTGTCCCAAAACCAAACCAAATTGGTAGGGGTCTTGAGTCGTCGGATGTAAATAACTTGTACATTAGAAATGAAACGCATAGAAGTTTGGAACAATAATTAATCTCGATCTTCGAATTGTTCGGTTGTTGTGAATCTGCTTGGAATTGATCAAACCGTGAAATTGTGATCCAATAATTCTACTTTCAAGGTTTGAAAAGAAAGAGAGTTGACTCGGTGAGGGAGTTAGTGAGCGAGTCGTTGAGAGTCGACTCGGTCTCTGATGTAAATATCGGAAGGTATAAAAGCTTGAACATAATTACTCTCGATCTTCGAATTGTTCAATTGTTGTGAATGCAGATTCTTCTATTTTTCTTGATTTGATTGTGAGTTGAGAGGGCACTTGTCAAATTGCTAGGAATTGATAGAGAGAGTCGACTCGGTCTTCTCTTTCCTTGTTAAGATCTGAAATCAGAACAGAGCTCGGTTTGTGAATTTGCTAAGAAATGATCAAAACTGTAGACTTGGGAAATATCTCCGATTAATTGTTCTAGCGATCTCTAGAAAAATTGCTCACTAGGGTCTCGATTTCAGCTTCTATTTAGACAATTTACCCAATTCATTGACGATTCATAAGATGAGGGACTAAATTCTTCTTGATGTTCTTGGGATCTATAACAGTCGCAGAAAAATTACGGTTCTTTCTTGATGTTTTTTCTTCTTCTCTGGATTGCACTGTTTTGGGTGCTTTGGTACAAAGAAAAATCATGAGTGGAGAATATTGGAATCTAAGAACCCGTTTGGCCGCCGAACAACTCTCCCCGATAACTTTTCTTCCTCTTACTTCCTCTAGCCGGCGTCTGACTGAAGAAAAGGTTTCCTAATAACCCTTTCCCCCTGCTTCCCTTTCCCCTAGCGAGCAGATAGTTTCAGATAATTTTTGGGCAGCTCTCACCCTCTTCAAAAGTTATCCGGCGTTATCAGGGAGGGTTTCAGACCAAAATGCCCCTCCTTATCCCATTCTCCAGTCGATTTGTTGCTATGATGGGGAGCTTTTCAGTCATAGATCTTGGATGAAGAGGTTTTTTTTTTGGCAGCCATGGGGATGATTGAGAGAGAGACACAGAGCGACGAAGAGGGGTGAAATCATATGAATCGATAAAAGAGAGATGGGAAGTTTCAAACTTTCACTTTTGGAAAGTTTCCTGGAAGTTTCCTCTTTAATGTGAAATTTCACTATTGGTTCCTATAGTTTGAAACCAAAGGAGGATTAATATAAAAATTCAAAGAAGATTTTGGGGTTAAATTACAACGATCTTCCTTGAGATTTTTGATAATATCAGTAATCTTCCCTAAAGTTTATAAAATAATATTAGTCAACGCGGATGTCATCCTCTTTTTTTGTTTTGAAAAGACCATATTCTCTCTTATTTAAATGAAAAAAGTGAATCTTATTTAGCATATGTCCACCATTGTACATATTATATAAGTTGTATCATCCTAAAAATTCTTACATCTTGTATATGTTTTTGGCATTGTGCATATTTTGTGCAGCTTATAAGTATCAATTTAAGTAAGAGGGGATATTTAATAGATAATCAAATATAAAACTGGATAAGGGCAAAATTATCATTTGACATATTTTTCTTCCTTATCCCCACCCTTATCCACCCATTCAAAAAAGTATCCAAACAAAGTTAAAAATTATCCCCCTATTTAATGCTCTATCCAAACAAAATTAAAAGTTATTCCCCTCTAAAACTTATTCCCTTATGCTATCCGGCAGTCAAACGACCCCCAAGAATAAGAAAGCAAAAAAACCCTAAAAAGATAAGAACCTATCTGTTGGAGAAGAGAAAAGACATGTTCGATGACCAAAATTGATAGGATCATAATCAAAATTCATAGTGATGAGGGATAAAATATTCACATGTTGATCCGAGATGTTCATCTCACCACTACGAAGACCATATCGCCAATACCTTCCTTGGTCGCCACGTGATTCACTATAGTTCCAGATACGACCTGATCCTCCCTCAGATCCCGTGGTGCTTTACCTCGCCATTCACCTTGAGGATAAGACGAACACAAGACTCTGCCTCCGCCAATGCTCACATTGCCAATCTCAGTAAGTTCGTCCACTGTTTCTCCACCTCGCCATTCACTCTGAGTACGAGACGACTTTGAGACTCTATCTCCTTGAGACTCCATCTCTACTACATCTCCTACATTTGCGATGTGGTTTCCATGTGGCATTCTCCTATTGTCACTCCGATATCCTCGGGATCTTCTTCCATACTTAGTCTCCCGAGAATTATGTCGTGATCTCTTTGCACGGCTCTCCATGCTCCATCTATCAAAGGTCGCTCCCCTTCAATGGAGAAGGTACAAAATCACTTGCATTCTCACTTTGAGAGCTATGATACTTTGTTTAGTTTGCTCGCCTTGGTCTAATCTCCGCACCAAAGGGGTTTGTAGTTACCTCGCCCTGACCAGTTACGTTTGTTCCCCTCCGTAGATCATTTCTGAGTTTATTGCCGAGGTTACAAGCAATTCTGACTACTGATTGTTCGCCCTCAAATTTCTATCACAATACATTGGATCATAACTTCTGCATACTCTGACGCACTTGTTAGAATTTGAGAATTATGCAGAAGCGAATTTCCTTTTTGAATTGAACTTACTTTTTTTTAGGGTGATTTTGATTCACATGGTCCAAATCCGAACATATAATCCAGTGATGAATAACATGACTACTAATGAGGGATAAAATTCCCCTCATCTAAATTAGTAATTCCAAAATATAAAATGATTCATTCCTAGATAAAATTTGTCTAGTTAACCATGTTGCTCATAACATCGCCCATGACCTCTATTTGGTTGTCCACATCATCCATATTTTCACGTTCCTATTATCAAGGCTCCATGATCTCCAATCTCCCCTCCACATTCTCCACATCAAGTATAACGTCAGGATATGATCCATGTCTCCAGATCGAAGAAAATACGTTCTCTATTCAACCCATCTAGGCCATGATCTCCTAGAATTTTGCCATTACCTCCTCACACGATTGAGAGGTCTTCTATCTATAAAGCTGCTCTCCTATTTTCAGAAAAGGGTTGTCTAGAACTTTCCTATTTGAGTACACATTTCCCTTCTCCCTTCAAATCTGATAATCACACCGGAGGGATTTTGAGCGCCTTTACCCTGGCCAGTAACGTTTATTTCTTTGCACATGTGACTATGGTCCATTCTTGAGAAATTGTGACTATTGGTTGCTCATCTCAGATTTTTACCTCAACAACACAATGACAGGTATTGTCTTGTTTTATAGTCCAAAAACCTACAAAAAAAGAGAGATAATCTTTATAGTTTTTATTGTGTTCTTTATTTTGTGTGAGAGAGAAGCGATTCACCCTTTTAATAAACATGTGACAATTTTTGGTGTGAATAACTACCAAAAATTGCCTACAACTCCCACTCCTTATTGTTGGGGTCCACCCACTTTAGAGCGAATACTAATTTTTTTCTCAAGGATATGCATGAGACATTGGTGTTTGAAGAATCCATATCTTGGACTTGATGTCAAGATGTCAAGAAGTCAAAAGGGTATTGGTCAAAGTACCTTGTATGACAAATAGAGTAAATGATTCAACTTCGTGATGTGCAACGGTGGATGTACTTTGAATGACTCTTCAGTGATCTTATGTATTATAAATAGCCTAATGGGGCTAAAGTTTAGAGAGAGAGAGAGAGAGAGGGAGAAGAGAATAGAAGAGATGGAGAGAGAGAGCTAATAGTGAAAGACTTTTGGGCTAAGAGTTACCTACTTGATTGTGATGTAAAAGTGGTGAGGATAAAATAAAGATGTAGAGAATGAGAGAAAAAATACTATAATATACCAGGATGAATAATGGCTCAAGTATTCTTGAGCGTGGGGCTCAGGTAAGAGTGTGGGTTTTGTATGTTTTATCCTTCTCACAATTATAATATCTATTTTATATATATATTGAAAATTTTCTCTTGTGAATATAGACAATTTGGGCTAAACCATGTAAATTTCTTATTATTATCTCTTTCATGCATGTATGTTTTTTTTTTATATATTCGTGGATGCTTCCATAGAGCTGAGGGAATATGCGGCATAAAAGTATAATATCCCAACACTTATTCACTACTCAATATCAATTATGAACTATAATTCAAGCGAACATAGATGATCCGATCCTACCCAACCCAACCCAACCCAACCCAACCCAACCCAATATTCAACACCACTTATGGTTAACTAAAACATGATTACATAATAAAAGGTCTCTCAAACTTTTTTGATTCAACCGAAGAAAAAAAACAGGTCTCTCAAACCAATAACTTGTCCCAAAATATGATACCACTCTGTTCAAATCATACCACATTTTGAGCGAACATAGATGATCCGATAATTCAAGCGAACATAGATGATCCGATCCTACCCAACTCAACCCAACCCAACCCAACCCAATATTCAACACCACTTATGGTTAACTAAAACATGATTACATAATAAAAGGTCTCTCGAACTTTTTTGATTCAACCGAAGAAAAAAAACAAGTCTCTCAAACCAATAACTTGTCCCAAAATATGATACCACTCTGTTCAAATCATACCACATTTTGAATACCTCACGCATAAAAAACATTCGAATATTTTGTCCAGTTTAGCTCGCCCCAACAATGGACAGCAATCTCTGTAAACAAGAATTGGCATTCAAATTTCATATAATCACAATGAAGCCGGCCAATTAATTTATTGCTAAGATTGGGTAACACCGATTTCTCCTCTATAAATATGACCAATACAGCAAAACCATGACATAGGAGAAAGAGAGAGCCAAGTTTAAGGCCAACAACAGAAAGATAAACAATCAAAACATGGCTAAGATTAACAACAAACCAACCATGTTCTTCAAGTTTCTTCTAGTGCTCTCTCTTCTTCTTGTCATCTCCATGGCAGAGAGCAGATCAATTTTTGGAAGTAAGTCTCAGCCCCCGTTTGGTATAGGTTTATAGGGGGTTTATATAACTATTTTGATTTCGAGTTTTTTCATATTTAGTGATTTTTTATATTGTTTGACCAAAATTTTATACTTTTTTTATTCTTCTTAACTTGTAAAGTATAAAAGTATAAAAAAAAAATCACCTAATTTGAAAAAAAATCACAAAAGACAACTATTTTTACATGATTTTTCAAGTTAAAATAGTTTATTTTTATCTTTAGTGCATTTTTTTTTCAAATTAAATAATTTTTTTATATTTTTAGACTCCTCTCGTCAAGAAAAATTCAAAAAGTATAAAAATTTGATCAAATAGTGAAAAAATTCACTATAGAAAAAAAAACTTATAAACCAAATAGCTATAAAAATAAAAAAAAATTAAAAAACACTATCCCAAACAGGGCATCAAACTAACCATCCTTTGCATATGTACAAGTATATGTTTTTATTCTAATTAAATCTAGCTATTTCAGTTTTTTGAATCGGGAAGTTGAAGTGTTATTTAAATTTGTGTTGATGTACGCTATCTTATTTATTTATTTATTTATTTGTTTTTGATATGCTTCTCCGTTGCGTTGTGGTATAGTTGGTATCGGGAAGCCAGCAACTGTCACTTGCGACAAGATTTATGGGGCAAAAAGTAATGACTCATGTTTTAGCGTTACCCAGAAGTTTAATCTCACAACTGGATTTTTCAGTCAGATTAACCCTAATCTTGTATGTGAAAAGATGTTTGTTGGTGAATGGCTTTGCGTTGATGGGTCAGCTTGAAAACCTCATATTCAAATAAATGCACGAAGGAGAAATGAGCTTCTTGTTGTTTGTTTTCTTAATTTGTAATGGTTAATAATTTGTGTTGTCATGGAATTTTTGTGTAATAAAAGGGGCAATCAAGGAGTAATTCAAAAATTGAGGATGTTCTTTTTTCTTCCTTTTTCTTTCAATTTTTTATTTCATGTTTTGGCATTTACTTGATACTCATCAAAATTGTAATAACCCACATTGCCATCTGGGTTTGCTTGCAGTTGAAACTGACACACACTTCCGGCCAAAAAACATCACAATGTATCACTTTCACCTCTTCATGTCGTTATTTCTTTGCATAGACAAAGAGAGCCATTGACTCTTCTAGTTCGCCATATGCGACTCAAAATAATAACTTCCCATTCGATCCAAATCTCCAAACTTCCCATATCGCGCTCAAAAAAACCCAAAATTCAACAAAACAAAACGGAAATTATAAAAAGAAAAAGAAGGAAGAAGGAAAAAGGAAACAGGAAACTTTATAACTCCCAAACTAAAAGAATTCAATATTTCGACACGAAACAAATAAAATAAACAAAATAAATGATTTTACAAAATAACTAAAATTAAAAAATGAAACAGTAAGCTGATAATGGAACAAATAACTCTCGATCGAGCCCTAAATCCTGCTACAAAAGCATAGGATTGATCCAGAACTTAGATTAGTCAAAAATGTTTAGAGTGTTAAAAGCGGAAAATCCAATCTTACAAAATGGTTTGAGATTAGACTTTTGTGTGTGTGTGAAAAGAGATCATCATATAAATAGGAAAAAAGTTATAATACATACATTTTATTTGGGGTGTATAGTGTTCATCCTATTTAATAGTCATTGGGAAATTTTAGTCTGAATTTTTAAATAAATTAATAGCTAATAATGACAACTTAAATAGCCGATTAAACTTGTTTTTACGAATCGTATTGATTTTGTTAAGAATTTTTGTGGCTATTGCTATGAGATGTTTTGCTGTGAATAGATTTGTTATAAATTATATTGGCATGTTTGGTAATTTTATGAATCTTCATGGTTTTTTAAGAATTCTTTATAAATCTTTATCGTTTTTTTATGAATTCTTATGGATATAATAAAAAAAATAATTTAGTTACTTGAAATCATAATTGTTGTGGAGCCCACTAATTCAAAATTACTTTTATCAATTTTATTGATTTGATTATGAATTATTTTGGTTGGGTTATGATTGGTTATTATCA
>BRYE01000017.1:3455000-3457500 GCA_030159115.1 Actinidia arguta var. hypoleuca | reverse complement strand
AAATGATATGTACCCCTCCTAATGCTAACGTGACTCTGTCAAGGGTGCATACATTTTTTTAAAACCCGAAACCTAACGTTAAGGTTTTTATCCTTTTATTCATGTTCTTCTATGTTTTGAACTAAAAATATGAATTTTAATTGGAAATTCCTTTAACTAGCTAGTTTGACTTTTATTAGAAATAGGTTTATCTTATTCACTAACAATAATTTGATTAATTATAACTTTAATTTTGAAATTGTGAAGAGATACAATAGGAAGAAATCACTCCTTTTTTTTTCCTTCTTTCACTTTGTATAATGCTAACACGGTTAAAATATGCATAAATTAGAAAAGAAAAGGCTAAATAAAAAGACACACAGAACTGAAAAGGCATGCTCATTTAATACTCAAAATTTCATTCCCATCCTTTGGCATATAAATAGATAAATTGTATTGTCCTATAATTTGAACTCAAAATAAGTTCTCAGAGTTTAAAATAAATATTTCAGATTCATTTGAGCATGTGAATCTTATATAATTAAGTGAATTTGAACCATTAGTTTTGAATTATGTTAACTTTTCTAGGTCCAAATTATCGTAGGATTATGGTACAAAGTTCTTTACAATTTTTCAAAAAGAAAAAAAGGGAAATTCTAGTTTACACCTCTCACTTTTATCTAATTTTTACTTTGTATGCTTTATTTTTAATTATATCAATTAACCCCTTAAACTATATTTCAAGTGTCAATGTACTACTTTTGTTCACATTTTATTCAATTAAAGACCATGTGAAGTCGTTTCAAAATGCTAGATTGATACTTGACCTCAAGTGTAATAGATTGAGACATAATGAAAAGTGAATGATGTAAAGTAAAACTTTAATAAAAGTTTAAGGTTGCAAAGTGAAATAACCCAAAAAAATTGATGGCACTTATGTTCATATCAAAAGCATATTAGCAACATCTTACTTATCAGAACATTCAAATATTTTGGCCCATACTATGTACAACCATGCATCTTTGTAAACACAAATTGACATTAAAGTTGTATATAATTACAATGAAGCTGGTTAATTCGTGCATGTTAAGATTTTAGATTTTTCCGTTTATCTGTCTCATATCTCTGTATCTACCCTGATTTTCTTGTCTATAAAAATGGCCACTTTCACAAAACCAACCAAAAACTAGTCCTTTCCATTCTTCTCGTCATCTCCACGGCAGAGACCAAAATTCTTGGAAGTAACTCTCGATATAGATCATACTGCATGTAAACACGTATTAGCAAATGTTTACCTTTTCATATAAATTGATTTCAATATTTTATTCAGTTAATTTGTTGGCTTTTGTGGTGTTGCAGTTGGTATTGGCAAACAATCAACCATCTTGTGACAAGGTCTATAGAGCAAAAAAGTGCTGACTCGTGATTTAGCGTTACCCAAAAGTTTAACCTCACTTCCGAGTTCTTCACTGACATAAACCCCAATCTTGTTTGCGAAAAGATCTTTGTCGGTGAATGGCTTTGCATTGATGGATCTCCTTGGAATCACTGATATATTTTTCAATGTATGGGAAATAAATGCATGAATAAGGAGAAATAATGAGCTTGAATGGTACCAAATCCTTTGCTTTGTTTTCTTGTTTGTGATTCTTACTTCATTGTTGGTAGTGTCATGTATTTTGAGACTACAAAACCTCATGGAAGTGTATTACTCTTCTTCGATCCCTATGAATTGAATAAACGGTCAATCAAGAAAAAATAAATCGATTTGAACCTTCAGAGAAGCACTATTATTTGTTTTGGAGTCAATCGAGTTCGGAGAGGTTTTGCTTCTTTGTTGTGTTCAATTATTCTTTTTTTCTTTTGGCATTTTCATGTTATTGTTTAATTTGTAACAAGAAGAATGCTCATATTGCAATTGTGGTTCCTAAATTTTATAGCTAGTAACAAATTTTCTAATCCATCTGGATACATTTTTAGGTTTAATCTTTTTTATCATGGGAGTTTTCAATGGAGATTCATTTTTTATTTTTATTGGAGCTTAATGACCAAAAATTCAAAATGCCAAATAAAAATGCTATAAAAAAATTGATTCATCCCTGCTTATGATAGATTCACTTAAATGGATGGGTAAATCACTGAATCAAGCGGTGTTCAGGCACTCCCATCACTTATAGGTATCATAAGCCCTCTGTATGAATATAGACTATAGACTATAGAGTGATGTAAGGCAAGATCGATTAACATAGTAGCAGAGGCATTGCGAATATGTATTGCAATGAAGATGCACAAGCCAAACACAACAATGTATAGTGCAATGAAGTTCCATGTCAAAAGCAGCACAAGCGTAAGATAACTGCACGGGAAAAAGTGTCGAGAAAATCAAGAGCGAAGTGGTGCCTAAGTACTTAACAGTTTGACACAGAAGTAATGACTATAAATACAATTGTAGGAAGAAAAAAGATTTCTGCAGTTGACAACAAATGACAAAGTTGTAAGATACATGTTTCTAACATCAAAA
>BRYE01000017.1:3450000-3452500 GCA_030159115.1 Actinidia arguta var. hypoleuca | reverse complement strand
GACCTATCTTATCAAATACGGAGGGTGGATGTAGAGTGAGTAACAATGGAGCATGTTTTGGTAGATTATAGAGACAAAAAAATGATGTTCGAGTTGGGAGGTGAGTTTGAATCTAAATCGAGTAAAATTTGGATATTATATTATGTCATAAATAAGGTAGCTAAATAAAATTGGGTAGATTTCACTTTGACCCCCTATAAGTTTGGGTCATGTGATAATACATCTCCTCACGTTTGATTATCAACACATAAATTCATGTGATTTGTGGATTAATTCACATCACTTACACTAGTAACAGAAAAATAAAAAAGTTTATTTTACCCTCATAGAGATAAGTTAATGCTTCATCTAGATGGAATGTATTTGTACCTGACTCAAACCATAGAATGTCAAAGTATATCTTTACTACCTCCACTTTGAAAAACACATCAACGTTTCTAACGGTGTTGCGCGTGTCACCCACAGCCTGTTAATTTCGACGAAAACTCTAACAGTGTAGATTAGTCCATAAACTATAAGAAATTATGTGCTGGAAATTAAACGCGAGGAGATGTATACACGATCCAAATCACAGGGATCAAAGTGAAAATTGCCCAATTTAAGGGACAATTTTCTCTGATCCATAGTTAGGGGCTAAACTGCCAAAACAAAAAAAGGGTAAAACATAAATAAATACTCCCCTATTAATATTCAGAGTCGGTCGAGTTTAATTCGAAACCTACACAAATATCCACCACACGATTAAATATCAACGTCCCGAATGAAATCACTAAGTCTATAAATAACGAAGCATCGACGACCAATTGCCATCTTCTTCAGATTCTAGGGTTTTAGCCCTTGCCGGTAAATCTCTCTCTGATTTAGGATTCTCTCTCTCTGATTTTGGATCTTTATCGTATTCTCTTTTGGTCTTAGGGTTCGTCTCTCTGTCTGATTTCGAATTTCTGATGCCTTGATAATGGACTTGTATTGTTTCATAGTATCGATTTGTACGTACGCGGCGATTCTGATGATTTGGAGCGAACTGTGTTCGTGTTCGTATATTCCAACGATGAATCGTCGCAGATCGAGCCTGGCGTTGGTGCTAAAGCGGTTGAGACTGCCTTCAGTGGCAGTTTCCCGCTATCGACTGTAGGCAAATTCATATCCTATCGCCTTGGGGAGCGGATTCCTGCAATTACCTCTTGGGATTGGCCATGAGAAGTACATTTACACAAATACATACATACATCTATCTATGTATATAATGATTTTTTATTTTTATTTTCCGGTATTTATTTGTATCGTATGGCCTGTGAGGATATCAAGTTAATCAAAACACCATCTTTCGGGACTGAATGGCTTTCACAAAGCCTTGATGTTAATTCTGCAATTCTGAGGCCATTTCCTATTATTTGTTTATTTAAATATTTAATAATTTTCTTCTGAATTCTCAGTAATGTCTATGTAAATGTATTGAAACATTTTAAAAAGTATTTAAATATTTGTATAATCTGCGTCTTTTTCCCCTCATTTATCAGAAGACAAGGAAGGTTTCTTTGCTGGGGAATTTAAGATCGAAAATCAAAATCTGAAGATTTGGCTAGTGTTCTCTGAGCCTTTGTTTTGTATTTTGAAGATTTGTTTAACATGGATTGTGTGTGTAAAAGCATGTTTCCCTATAAATTGTGAGTCCCTTGATGAGAGATCTGTTGTGAGTCCCTTGAAGATTTGGCTAGTGTTCTTGTAGAAGATCTGTTTTGAGTCCCTTGATGAGATTTTAACTATAAGTTATTATGAACGTTTGGGCGCTGAAATCATTGAAGAATATTAATCGTGCTATTTCTGGTGAATTTTGAAATCAGAATCTGTTTGCTAGGAACAGAATTTAATTCTTCTTGGGTTAATTATGAAAAACGCAATTTCGTGCATAGGTCCGGACTACCAAAATTTGATTTTGATCTTTTGATTTTCGAATGATCATGATTAAGTTGTTTTAACTCAGATTTGGTTGATCTTTATATCATTGGAATACCAGGAAAGTTTTAGAGTTGTGAGCATAAGCTTGAAAGTGAATATGTGAATTCGAGTGAACTCCAAAGAATTTCAGACCAACTTTTAACCTGTGTGTAGTTTGTATCTATTATTCAATACGTTTGGAACTCCACGAGGGCAGGATGTGACAGTAGTGATTAAAAGTGAGTTTTAGTTGTTGGTGGCAAAGAAATTGAGTGGTTGGATGATTATGCATGATATTTGGGTATACATCCTTGGGCAATTTATTTTTGTCTAAATGCATTGGAATAAACTAATTGAATGTTCTGGATGCTAAGTTAAAGTCTGAATTAAGGTGGATTAGCTTTGGGTTGATTGGGGATTTGGTTTAAGGGATGGATATAATTTGCTATTTTCTTACAGGTTCAACACCCGGTGGGAAAATGATCATCTCTCTCTAGAAAACCCTGTATTGAGCGCAGTTTGTTTTGTTGTAAACTAGACTAGTATATCTAGAGGTGTCAAA
>BRYE01000017.1:3400000-3402500 GCA_030159115.1 Actinidia arguta var. hypoleuca | reverse complement strand
CTCTTTAAGTGCCGATGTTACTGTGTTATTAAGTGTAGATTTTGTAAATTTCATCCGTATCATTGGCCCTGGATGCACCTAGACTGGATTCGCTCTACCTGGTTCCACGGTCTACCCATAAAGTACAAATGCATATCCTCTCATACGAATTTTATGAGATGTGAATTTATTAAAAACCAGTAATTGTTTATCTACGAGTATTACGTCAAAAAAAATCCACTACTTAGGAGTACTCGTTATAGTTTTATAATTTAAAAAATAAATAAAATATAAACGTCAGATAAGAGATACATTATATGCACATACGAAGATATACATTACTACAAAATGGAGAATAAATTAAAAAATATAATTATTTTAAAAAAATGTCAATAGTTTAGGAGAAATGAGAGAGAAAGAAAAGTGAATTTTAATTTAATTTTTAGTGTGGGTTCCACTAAAAAAATAATTTAATAGGTAAAAAATATATCTAATTTTAGAGATTTTTTGGCTCTTGAATCACAACCTATGTTGGCCTCCACACATTTGAGAAGAAGTACGCAACATTTTTATGAGAAAAAAATAGTCTTGGGTGAAATTTCAGCCATTGAATTAACTCAAATAAATTTCAATTGTAGATAATGGGAGATAGTTTAAAAAATTCAAAAATTTTTGTGTCTTATATTATAAATGGATCTTTGAGCTTAACTGAAGTGGTTGTCTCCATTGGTTATAAGGGGATGTTAGGGGTTCGAATAAGGATAGATTCAAGATTTTTATTTGGGAGGTTAAATACATGTAATTGAAAATTAAAAATTTTATAATAAAATATAAAGTATGAATCGAAAGAGTAATCGAAAGAGTACTGGTCAACTTATTCAGATTTAGACTCTAGGAATATTTGAGTATAGGAATTTTATGTGTAGAAAAATTTTCAAGTATACAATCTTTAATATTTTGAGAAATTATGAGCTTAAAGAATTAATCAATTATTTTTATAGGTTTACATTTTGGCCACTTAAAGTTTCAATATTTTTATTTTTACTCCAAATATTATAACTTAGAAAGACTTTTTTGACTAATATTTCAAATAGTTCAAAACTTTCTTGGGGTAAGAGAGAACCTTTGACATTTTAAAAAATATTTGGAATTGCGAATCCTATTACTTCGTGATTATATTATAACTAGTGAAAATTTTAAGATTTTGGGGGTACGACCATCCCCCTATGCCTCCCTAAATCCATCCCTAGATTTGAATTTATGGGGAAGTATCAAATGACCTTTAATTAGTAGTAATCTGACATATTAACTCGTTAATATCCTATCTTTAGTATAAAAAAAAAAGAAATTATTAAAGATGTATATCTCTTTATAGTAAAAGAGGCATATTAATGGATTCCTTCAAAGAGTGAAATTATGTTAACTCACTTTAAAGATTTGTTAATCAATACACTTAGTAGAGATGACAATTTCATTTAAACTCGATAAGATCCAAACCGACCATGTGGGTTTTACCTGATTTTGTTCCATCACTTCTTATTACGTAAACAATAGAATGGGAAAGTTGTTTTAGAACCATAGCATAAAAACTCGAGTTAAATCAACGACTAGCAAGTTGATACAAAATTAAGTCGCGTCCACGTGTCATTATTTTTGCCTAAAAGAAAACGAATCAAAGAAAAAATTATGAAAATAAAATGAAAAAGGTTATTTTCTTTCGATTTTTTATTGGATGGGTTAGGAAAAGTAATAGGAAATATATTTTCTCAATTTTCTTTTTCATTTCCTGTGAAAAATATATACAAGTAATTTCAGCTTACTTGATAAATCCAGTACTCTGACCTAACCTTTGAATCTGACAACAAAACCTTCAACATTTTCAAATTAATTTTCACATCGAGCCCCATCCTTATTGGTGAGATAAGACACCCAATTTTGTCGAGGCATGAATTCATTCACGAATTTCCTTCTTGTAACATAAATTTTACATTTTCAAATTTTTATCGTTAAAAAAAATTAAAAAAATATAAAATTTTGATTAACAGTAAAAAAAATTCACTAGAGATGAAAAAAAAGTCGAGAACCAAAACAATAAAAAAAACTCATAAAAGCTAACCCAAATTGGATCTAAATTCTATTCACATAGAATCTTCGATCAAAATTATAAAAGAATTAAGTTTCGTTTGAGCTAGCTTTTTTTTAAAAAAATTAGATGCTTTTTTTTTTTTTTGAGTTTTTGTCTTTTAGTGAAAATTTTAGCATTTAATAAAATTTTTATATTTTTTTAATTTCTCTTTACGAAAAGAATTTAAAAATATAAAAAAATTATTCAAATTTTAAAAACAAAAATTCACTAAAGACTTGCAGAGTTGATACATCATTCCCAAAGAGGAGCTTATTTACATTTGACCAAAAAAAAACCAGAGCTCTCATGCTCCATTGAGATCGATTTATTTGATAAACGAACCAATCTCAAGCTTATTTTTAAAACTCTTTAAGCTTTTAAACCGAACTTGCACAA
>BRYE01000017.1:3390000-3395000 GCA_030159115.1 Actinidia arguta var. hypoleuca | reverse complement strand
CAATGATGTAAAGAGGACGCCCATTGTTAGTTTTCATGCTTAATTTGAGTATAAGCAAAAAAAAACTTATGAAGAATTAGATTGATTCTCGATAGCTGGTATTCAACTACCCCACAGGATCAAGGGGGTGGCTTGGTGGGTTCGACGCTAAATGTCTGGGTTCAAACGTTCTGCAACATGCAGCTTCCCCTTGGCTCTTTCTTTTACTACATAGAATAGCCAATGGAGGATTTAAGTAGAGGCCAGGAGGGGCACGTGTCCCTCCTCAGTTTTGCATAATGACACTTTTATGTAATACGTAAAGTGTTCTTAGTTTATCCTCACGTGAAATTGTAAATATCCCAACCCTAGTCTTGCTCAGTAAGACATACTATCACGTGAATATGTAAAGTGTTTTTAGTCTCGCTCAGTAAAGAGAGTTGTGGATTCGTAAAATAGAAGAAGAGCCTTTACTTTAGATGTTTCAATTGCCTCTTGCATGGTTGAGTCAAGGGCAAAGGCAGGGGCTGGTGGAAATGTCGTCAGAGGTAGGGTTTATAGTAAGAAACACCATCGTCGGACATAACTTTTCACCATACCCAGGGACGGAACCAGGAATATTATTTAGGGGGACCAAAAATGTAAAAAATAAAAAAGTTGGATTTTTTTTTATATTTTTAGGGGGGGCAAATAAAAAAAAAATTAAAGTAAAATTTATAATTTTTAAAAAGTTAGGGGAGACCATGGCCCCCTATTGTCATAGGGTAATTCCGTCACTGATCATACCCACTATGATTATGAGGTTCTCTCCTTTTATTCTTTTTTAAAATATAAAATTACTGCCAAACACCATTACTTGGCCTTTATTAAGAGAATAATCTTCTAATAAACTACTTCTAAGTGCTAACAAACATGCCTAAATCTATAAATCACTAGTGACACTTATCCCCATGCTCTAAAGACAACTTTGGCAAGTTTCCCAAAACAACTCATGTCCCATTCGAACTAGAACCTTTTCACATTATATATAGACAAATCATATTATATGTATATAAGAATACTTGACATAACAGATATACAGATATTATACATAACTATGAATACACAAACTTATTGTATGCACAAATCAACTTATATACATGTAATGAATAGTATTACGTGCATATACAAATGCGCAAGTGCGGGTCCAGTTAAAGTACACATCCCTAAAATTGGATATACCGTACAACCTTTCGTAACTTTTCTCATCACAAAGGCAGTGTTTAAAAAATCGACAATGCTCATAATGAAAACCATAAACCCTAGTTATGAGGGCTTTCTTGTGATACACGTTTTTGTAACCACGTCACAATGATTCGTAACCAACACCACAGATAGTTATGAACAATACAAAGAAGAGACGCAAAAAGGTGTAACTTTTTGGGAAAACTGAAGAATGTTATTGAAACCCTAACCTCGAGCCAGTACGTGGGGGAAGCTTCTTGTAAAGAAATCATGAGGGGGGCCCTTATGGGAGAGGGGTTTCCTGCAGTGAATTGGCTCCCTACAGGGTTGCAGGAAAGAAAAAACGACGTCGTTTAGCCCCAAAAATGTATTCTCGCAAAACGACGTCGTTTTGAAATTTTTTTTTTGGCTCAAAACGACGTCGTTTTGAAGTCCAAGAACTCAAAATAACGTCGTTTTGGCTCCCTGCAACCCTACAGGGAGCTAATTCACCGCAGGAACCCGTGTCCGCTCTTATGAGAGTGACGTACGAGCGAGGCGTTTTTCTTTCATTTATAGAGAAAATTACATATAAAAACCTAGCGTTTGGACATTATAACAAATAAGACTCTAATATTTTAAATGTTTCACTCTTAACCCTAATATTTTAACTTGAAATCAATCTTAACCTGGAAAATTACATATAAAACCCTAGAGTTTGGACCTTATAATATATAAAACTCTAATATTTTAAATGTTTTACTATTAACCCTAATAGTTTAACTTGAAATCAATATTAGCCCTCCATCTTATGTTAACTCAATTAACATAAGAAGATTTCTACAGTACATATGGCACTTTTGCTACTTCTGCCGAACAAATGTCAACATTATCACCGTCACCAAGGCCATCGCCCTATTTCTGCATAACAAATAAGTTTCACTATTTAAAATGTTTTACCCTTTATACTCCGGGAAAAAAGCCGTGGCTTCTTACTTTTCGACTTGACGACGTTGACCATTCTCTCCCACACCTTCGAGTCCCTGAGAAAGAATCTCAGAAAGTGCAAATTATTCTGTAGCTGATCCTTGAATACGTTTACACTCTTCATGAAGTTGTATATTTTGACGGTCCTCAAATTAGATGACTGATTTATAAATTTAGGGGAGTTGCCATTTGTTTAGCATTGTCTTAAGAACCAAGCACGTCCAGTTCGAGTACGGGCAGGAGATTTTTGTCAACTCACATATTGTAAATACCTAAACAAATTGGAGGTGATAGCTCAAAAGTAATAATAATAACATGAGCACTGCTAGTTTACATAATTTGAAATGAATGATTGAGATTCACTTAATCCAAATTATGGGACCTTAGTCTTTCTCTAATAAGATTCAATTATGGAACCTGGTGATAGCCTCATTTTTTTGTTTTCTAAACACTCACTATTCTCCCAGACTGAAATAGAATATCTTCACTAGTGCACTAATTTTAGTGTTTTGGACCAAAACTTTTCCGAGCCTGGAGTACAAGGTCTAGAATGCAGATTGCTAGAACATTGTTACGTTTATGCATAGGACCTCGTTCGTCAACTACCTTGAAGTGTTAAATATTGGGTAAATCAAGAACCTAGTTTACCTGCTTCAAATTTTTTGCCTATGGCCAAAGGAGTCCATATGACCTAAAATATTGTTAATTAACTACCACAGGTCAAATGTGTTTTGATGATGTGAACGTTGAAAACCACTGACAGTGAAAAAGCATAAGACTATCTTCATTTATGGATTAGAGAACCGTGGTTGAACCCTACAATTTCATGTTTACATCTTCATAACTATATATACGAAAGAGCAAAAGATGGTCTACTAAAGCAAAACAAAGGAATCTGGAAAGGTTTTAACCACAGTTCTCTAATCCATAAATGAAGATAGCCATACACTCTTTGGCGAGATTCGCCAAACTGATACCCTTGGACATAGTTGCTAAATAAAAACCGACATCAGATACTAAGAAGAGATAAAATACTTGAAAAAAGTCAAGTTAATACCATCCATTCTAAACTCTAGGGGCATCCTAAGTCTGATCAGGACCCTGATTTAGAGTCTGAGCTTGAGCTCGAACTAAACGGACCCAAGCATAAGTGGTCTGGGAGTTTTCCCCCTAGCAGCCTCAGCATGGTTAGATCAGGAAGGTAAGGTAAGGTAAAATCCTCCTCCATTCCTTCCTGATGGTTCCTAATTATTCTATTGATTCATCTTGGGAGCTTTCACTCCGGGGAGGTTCATCTTGGGGACGACAGGACTTACCCTAGTTGCCTGAAGAACCAACCACGCCATCTCCAAAAGTATCTTTGTCCCCACCGCTAGAGGACATCTCGCCCCGGCCAGGGGTGAAGAATCGACAAAATGTTTTGAAATCAAGGATGTCGGGAACGTTTAAATATCCCCTCGGCCTTATCTTCTTAAAAACCTTCCTCGTCCTCTCCTCCTCAGTGTCGGTCAAGATGGATTGTTACAGCGGCTTGCCTGAAGAAAGAAGAATTCTTGTTAGCTTGAGGCGAGATGACGAACTTAATGAAAACGATGTGAAAGCAAAGCTGACCTGGAGTGCCCCATGATTGTGGAACCTGTGGAACTTCATTTGGAGCAGTACTTGGGAAGAATTCCCAATCATCCCCTGAGATGTAGAAGAATTTGACCCAGGACTTTTGAACAAGGCATAAAGACATCGGAACTCATTGAGAGAAAGATGACGCCTATAGAATCTCCATATCACAAGTACGCAGACGACACTTCGCCACGCGTTGGGAGAAAGTTGGGCGGGACAAATGTTGTAGAAGTTTAAAATTCTCCCGATGGTAGGGTGGAGAGGGAGTCTTAAGCTAACGGGAAAGGCAACCTCGTAAAAAGCTACTTCGCTTGGGCAAAGTAGAAAGTATGGTCTCGCTCCCGTCAAGGATCCTGACCTGGATCCCAACTGGGAAGGAGTACGTCTCCCTCAAGCGATTTAAGTCTTCTTGAGTCATGGTGCTAAACTCTATTTCTAGAGGGGAAAGAGTATCTTTGGAGTCCCTCCTGGGGACCAAAGAGTCATCTTGAAGTGGGAATTCCTCAGGAAGGTCCTCCTTAGATGAGGATGGAAGTTGATTTACTTCGTTTGTCACGTAGGATTTCTTCCCAAGATGATCAGACACCGAAGATGGAAAAAAGTTATATAAGTCTTTTATGTCGGTCTTATTGGACATGCACTACGAAAATAGAAATATAAAAAGGGATGAGATAATATTACTTACTGAATGGAGATCGAGAGGAGCGCAGGATGATGAGGACGAGATGCACGTCGGAGCAGAGTCAACAATTCGACAGCAGAAAGAAAAAAGTACAAGTGAATGAGGTATACCCCTATTTGTAAGACACACCAATGGTTGGGATCTATTCGTATCTATGGTTAAGATCTTGAGACGCTTCGAGTTCAGGGGGTCAAAATTGCCATTCCCGCCAAAAGGTCTTTTTATTCCCGCCAGAAAAGTTGTCTCTCCAACAATGATCCTGCCTACGTGTCACGCAATTTGGGTGCACCATCATTACATGCTTACGTCATCACTAACAGATGCTTGGTTTGCTACTTGAAGATGCCAAGTGCTGCACCTCGGCATCTCGAGTAGGGAAGCTACTGATGTGGAGTAAATTCACCACTTCTTATACAAGTTATTTATCTCGCCATATGAAGTTCGGTCACCAATGCTCACACCAAACTATGAGCAAGCCATACGTTCTCCACCTTACTTGAGGGCGAAGATAATACATGGTCGCCCAAAGACT
>BRYE01000017.1:3357500-3362500 GCA_030159115.1 Actinidia arguta var. hypoleuca | reverse complement strand
ATGTGTCAACCTAGTTGAGATATATTTATACTGTAGTGATGCAATCTCTCTCTCTAATTTCAATTGTTTATAACATTTTATATTTTATATGTAAAGAATCAATATCTATGGATGATTTCATGTAATTACGGATTATTTTTTTATTTTTGATATTTTTAACCTTTTAATTTAGAATAAAATATATTTAAAAAAAAATTATTTAAAGGCCCGTAAATCCAGGCCCAAACCCCAATTCAAATCCGTAGATCCAGGTCCAGGCTCAGGCTTGAAGGCCCAAGCTCGTGAACTGAGCTTGGGTTTCATCTCTTAGGCCCATGGATCGAGACCGAGCTTACTCGTTGATCAGTCAAAGTCTATCGGAGTCGACCCAAACTCGGCCATGACGATCCTTAGAATCTAAATTCTTGACTCGTCCTAAGTAATCCTTTTGTAGAGCTAAAAGAAGTAAGGACGTGAAAGAATCTCTTGTAAAAATATTTCAAGAGCACAATTGAATTGTATATTAAAACTTGCATACTTGATACTAATCAAGAGATTCGATAATGTACATTGTTCTTCATAATATTTCTTATTTTATAGAATATATAATTATCCTATCTGATAACTAAATTTAGCATGTATAACATGTTTGACGGTAAGATAAGTAAGGTGAGAAGTAATACAACGGTTCCTCTCACTACTGTCTATTATCATTGTCTAATAGGCGGGAGAGGATCACCGGGGCACCATTGCTTGACACCTGTTTATTTGTAATTTATCAGGAGATATTGTGTAATTTATCCATCTCATTAATAATTATAAATAGACAAGTATCAAGCAATGAGAGCTTCCCCCTAATAGGCGGTGGATAACACGCTCAATTCTGTTCAACCCCAGGTAAAATTACACACGTATGAATACTATTCTTTGTTGCTACCTTTGAAATTGTCTATTCTTGTCTCTTACATATAAAATGATAATATCACCCTTTTATTCTTGGTTAGCCAAATTTGACTTTTGGTGTATTAAAAAATTACTTTTTACAAGTCAAGGGTTGACAGTAAGTCAAGAGCTGAGATTAACTCCCGGGAAAAAATAGGTAGATACATCAATGGCTTGGATGCATCTGTAACACAAATTTTAAGTCTTAAAATAAAGACATAAAATTGCTGTATCAAAATTTAACTTTATTGATTTTGAATATAGAAGTATAATCTCTAGCTTGTTATTGTACAAAAGAACAAATCTCTGATTCTTTTCTTTAAGAATTTTGAATCGAGAACTTAAAAGTTTGTTCTCAAATCAAACGACGTGATCTTTTCGATCAATAGTAGTAAAGATGATGGCGAACTTATTGTTGTGTTGACTTGAGGGCTTCGCAGTTTGATCTCAAGTTGAACAATTCTTCTTCAATTTAGTAGAAGAAGAGTTTGATTACTTGCATCGAGCTCCTTCACTATGAATCTCTTATTTCAAGTGTGGTAGAAATTGGCGGAGTTTTGTTTGCTCGTTAGATACTGCCTTGGTTAGTGATATTGTATACTCCGTCGTAAAAAAAGGTAATATAGAAATTACATTGATTGGGCAAGGTTCAATATGAAATCAATATTGTTTTATAATTTCATAAATGAATGTAGCACACTTAATTATATTCATTTATCTTGATATAAATTGATATCGATCTACCATTAATATATATCTGATCAATGTGATTTTTTACAGTATTAAAATTCGCGATAAGGTCTACAATATGAACGATCTGAATCATCCAAATAAACCCAAAAATAAAACTCAAAATACTTGAACTATATCGGTACATACCAAAATTGAACGTTAGAGAAGCCTAGTTCTTAATTGAATTAGTTTGTGAGAGACTGAGAGGAGTTCTTAAGTAAACATTAACCACTGAGGTTGTATTTGAATTAAGAATTTAACGAAAAAAAATATAAATAAATTTTTTTACAAGATTTAATTATTTAAAATTATTGAATTTTATTACCAAATTTTTTATCTAAACACATAGAAAGTCTTATTTTAGCTTTTAAAGATGATCTTTGGTTTTGAACCATCGGACAACCTGGGAGACACTTGGACTATGATTAGATAAGATATCCAGCTCTCCTTGACAATGGCCCTGTCTATCTTCAGTTCGATCTAGTTTTTTTGAGTTACAACTTTTTTATTTGATTTAAATTTCATATTTTTTTTGGATGAATTTAAAAATATAAGTATTTTATTTTATTTTTTTAAAAAAATATTAAAAATAAGAAAAATAATAAATAAATTACATAAACATTTTTTGCAGTTTTTTACGATAACATTCACGTTCTCTAAGATTTAAAAAATAATAATAAACTCCCTTCTGATTTAGTTGTCGGTATCATTTTTTCCTCCATCATCCTACCGTTATGGACACTGACGGAAATCGCTGACATCTTCAAAATTGTTCCATTTCCATTTTTGCCAACCATAAAAGACCATTATACCATAATAGTTACCACAATTGAAATACAAACTTAGGCTCCGTTTGATACTAGTTTTTTGATTGATTTTTTTTAAGTTTATAAGTAAAAATGTCAAAAAAAAATGACTTTTTGCTTTTCTGTTTATATTTTTTTGTTTATTTTTAGTTAACGTAAAACGTTAAAAAATCAAAAAATCTTGATTTTTTTATAATGAACTTAAATTTTTTTTAATTTTTAAGCATTACCAAACGTAACCCGATTATCTCCACCCAAAAACTGAACCAACCCCAGATCTCACCACCATGAACCACCCCCGAATTAACCAAAACACCCATGATCACCGTGACCGTCGCCAACCAGCCGCCACACCAAATGCAATTACTAAAACCCTTGAGGACTATAATACAAGCAAGTCACAATCTAACACAACGCAATGACAAATTCAACTTCAATATATATATATACACACACACAAAACACCCATGATCACTGTGACCGTCGCCAACCAGCAGCCACACCAAATGCAATTACTAAAACCATTGAGGACTATAATACGAGCAAGTCACAATCTAACACAACGCAATGACAAATTCAACTTCAAACATATATATATATATATATATATATATATATATATATATATATATATATATATATATATATATATATATGAAGAGAGAGAGAGAGAGGGAGAAATGTATGTATAAACATTTATGGTCACCTCATTGGACAAAAATATCGCAACAGATTGATCAAATTCGATCTTGGTATCATTCATCAAACTCGGTCTCGTGGGGTGGCGGGAATTGCCAAGGTCTTAGGGCGACGTAGGGTTGTATTGCAAAGGGGTTTGGGGTTTAGGATTTAGTGCGACGGGTTGAAATCGGCTGGGAATCTAGGGTGGAGGGTGGAAAAGTGGGGATGAGGAGAGAGAGAAAAGGATAAGCGTGGGACCACGATCCCAGTTCAAAAGTGCCTATCCCAGCCCTCGGTTTTAAATAGTGATATTTTTTCATTTGTAATTTAATAGGGAAGATTGTGTAATTTATTCATTTTATTAATAATTATAAATGAACAGTCACCGTTTGAAATCTGGAACAGAGGCTGGGACAGACACTTTGGGAGCAGGATCCTCTCACCCATAAGCGTGAGGATGAGGATGAATAAGGGAGTAATCTAATGTGATAGGGTGGAACAGGATGAATATGATGAGTTGATGAATGGGGTAATGATCAAGTGTATTAGGTCTCAAGATTCTTTAATCAATTAGATGAGGTGTCAAACAGCCATTAGAGAGGTAAAATTGTAAAAAGATTCACGCAGTTAATATGTTTAATGATAAGTCTGACAAGGGAGGTAAGTTTTATTTCAAAAACTTTAGAGGAGGTATCTGTTATTATTTGAAATATCAGGAAAGATCAGTGTAATTTACTCAAAAAAATTTACTAAACATAGGAGCTAATTTTTTGTTTTTGTTTTTGTTTTGTTTTTAGAGCATTTTTTTATCAAATTTGAAAAAATATATATATTTTGAGATTATTCTCGTTAAGAGGAACCTAAAAATATAAAATTTTGATCAGCAGTTGAAAAAGTTCACTAATAAATATGAAAAAAATGAAAAAAAACTAAATTTAGCTCAAAAAACTATCCAAAACTGAGTTATTTGATCAAGTGAATTGCTTACCCTTGTACTCTAAATCAGAGGCGAAGTCAAAATATTTGTTCAGTAAGATTAAATTCATAAAATTATATATAATTGTGGAATGATAATGTAATTTTTTTTAATAAAGTCAAAATTATTTGGTAGTATATTTTTTTCAGTGAGGTGATAATATAATTTTTTTGTAAAATAATAATGTAGCTTTCTTTTGTGGGGGCACTTTCCCGGTTGTGCCCCTACTTTAAATCAACTAGCCCAACTCTAACAGCATCCACAACTGATAGAGTCATTGTTAAATAAGTCACCAACAAAATAAAAATGGTGTCTTGAGACTGATGTGGAAGCTCTAATTAAGTAATCACCAAAATCATTCACGTATCCAGGCAATTTAAAATAATTACTGTGCTTACTATTTATTTTTATCATTTTATATTTATCATATAACGTAGCTCATTCATAAACACTGATACAATAAATTCAACAAATGATTTCGTTATATCCAATAATTATGCATTATGCCAAATCAAACAATAAATTAAAATGATAAAAATAATAGGCAAACATATCATTTTTGGGCAATTTATTAGACACATCCAATTATGTTAGCGATAATTGCAGTAGGGTCCTCATTAGCACACTTAAACTCAAAAAAATCCTTAATGAGTTTTATTTTTCTTAAAAAAAAAGTCTTGATTTTGTGTAAAAATACAGAGAGACGGTGAGATGAGAGCAACATGAGAATCCTTGTTTTTGACCTTAGAGAAATTTTCGATACATAAACTGGAATTTTTATTTGGGTCAGGTCTTCTTTAAGTGTATGCCTGGTTCTCAAAATTGGGATCCCAACGCCCCTTCATCTTATGGCATTAAAGTCACGAGCTACCATCCATTGCTGG
>BRYE01000017.1:3352500-3355000 GCA_030159115.1 Actinidia arguta var. hypoleuca | reverse complement strand
CTTTCTTTAAAATGTTATTTGTCCTCATTATGTTGTTGTAGGGTTATAGGCAAAACACTTTCAGGATACAACAAAGACTTTAAAATCTGCAAATAGCACGTTTTACAGATTTTCTTTCAGAACTTCTCTTTAATACAAAAGTTGTAAGACTAAAATGTAAGTAAAATTGAAATAAAGATAACTGTATATATATAGAATGAAAGGGTACAAAGGTGATTTTTCAATTTAAATTAAAATTCATATCTATTCATTTCAAATGAACAGTCATGACTATTTAATTTAAAAAAAAAATTAAACAGTTATGACAGTTAGAAATTAAATAGATAATTAGATTTAAAAAAAATAATAATATAGCCTTTAATTTATTTTTATTACACTTTGGGTGCTTTAAGGGGCCTTGGTGAAACAATTAAGTTTATAAGAGTAGACTGCAATATGGGGATAACTTTTTGGATCAGATCCGTAATTTTTCTTTAAAAAAATCCATAAATCTACGGAAGTCTCCTTTTTTTACATTCTGCTCCTTTTCGTTTCATTTCGCTCTCTTCCTTGCTACACTCATTCCCTGGTTTTACTTGGAGTTCGATTCAAGATATTATTTCAAGATCGATTCAGGATCTATGCAATAAATTTTCATTCGAATCACCTTCAAGCTTCGGAGATGTTTGGATTTTCTTCTAGGAGGTAGGATTTTGTAACTTTTGCGTTAATATTAGATTGGGATGCATTGATTGTTAATTTACAATAATCTGAAATCAGAAATCTTAGGGCTTTGAGGCGTATCAATGGACACTTTTCTTAAAATGCTATTTGTCTCTACTATGTTGCTGCAAGGTTATAGGCAAAACACTTCCAGGATACAATAAAGACTTTAAAATCTACAAACAACACTTTCTGCAGATTTTCTTTCAGAACTACTTTTTAATACAAAAGTTGTAAGACTAAAATATAAGTAAAATTGAAATAAAGAAAACAGTATATATATAGAATAAAAGGGTACAAAGGTGTCTTTTCAATTTAAATCTAAAGCCCATGTCTATTAATTTCAAATGAACAGTCATGACTGTTTAATTTAAAAAAAAATGAAACAATTATGACAGTTAGAAATTAAATAGATAATTAGATTTAAAAAAAATAATATTACAGCATAAAGCGCCACTAATGCGCCACATTGCGCCATGCGACTCGCCCGCGAGACGTGTGCGCGTGCAACGCAAAGCATTAGATAACTACCCAAAACACTTTATTTCAATTTACATAGTGATGTGTACAAATCTTTATAAACCCAACAAAAATTTTATAAACTTTCAATGCCGAACAAACCAACACCCACTTACCTTTTACCTTTAACAATACAAGTTATATCTCACATTGATATAGCTAGTTATTTTGGTTTCTGGAAATATAAATTGATTGTGTTTTTCATGTTTCAGATTTTTTGAATAATTATAGGCCCAGTTTGGGATAATAGTTTTGGTTGGGCAAAAAACATACATTACTCTC
Organism: Actinidia arguta var. hypoleuca; assembly: GCA_030159115.1. Classification (NCBI taxonomy): domain Eukaryota; kingdom Viridiplantae; phylum Streptophyta; class Magnoliopsida; order Ericales; family Actinidiaceae; genus Actinidia; species Actinidia arguta. The sequence continues at coordinate 3,353,497 of BRYE01000017.1, read as the reverse complement.
TGTTATCCAGATCAATCACATTTACTAAACAATAAAGATTTATGTGATTCAACCAATAGTATCTACGTCCATAAAGAGTAGTCAATAATTCACTAATCGAACGAAAAGATTATAATAGGATGACTCTCTCAACTCTCTGTCTAGCTCTCTTTTCAGTCATCTTTCCTCTCTAACCCTCATTCTCTCTGCCCTTTCCTATTTATAAAGAAAAACTATGATTAGGAACCAAGTTTGAGTTTGGGCCCAAAGGAGTGCGGGCTGAACTCAACAGTTTTTTCTTTTACTGTCAAAATCACATGTGCATTGTACTCTACATAATGTTTTGAGCTTGCTCCCTTCTTGACTTGGGCTGATTACTTATCATCAGCTATGAAGTTTGAAAAATTCAAAAATTATATCGTACTTGTATCGGGTATGTACTGGGTACCGATAGTTGCACGGAATATTTTTTTCTTAATTTTTATCGTACCTTATAATACTCATTATATATTCTAGACGTACCCTAACCGTGATAATTCTTACTTCTATATGGAAATTAAGTTAACTTGACGGAATTTTTCTCTCGAACTCATGCTTATAGCATTTAACCTTTCGTACGTAAATTTATCATGACAATAACAATAAACTCTACTTTGTGTCTAATTTTCTTATTGAATTGTGATCTATAACTTGGATTCTTAATTAGTTAAGTCATTAATTAATTTTTATATTTAATCATCTAATTATTATATATAATTTATTACTAAAAACTGTAAAAATATACTCTATTTTTTAGGAACCTACCTTAACGGTACCCAATTCTTACTTTTTTTAATTTTTTTTTGTACCGACATGCCCATACCAATACTCGTACCCACGCTTCGTAGATATCAGAATTGATCCATCTTGACAATACCTTTCCATTCAAACCGAAAAGTCACACTTGTTGAGTCCAACCCACATATTTGGGTCCAAGCCCATTTTATTTTGTTATCTCTAATTTTTCTTTATAAATAGA
>BRYE01000017.1:3335000-3337500 GCA_030159115.1 Actinidia arguta var. hypoleuca | reverse complement strand
AATAGGTATGAGTAAGAGGGTTGCAAAGTCTTCAACTAGGAAGTTTTGGACTAAGCGGGAGGAGGAGTTTCTCCTAGGATGCATGAAAGCTTTGTTCCATTAGGATACTAAGTGGAAGCTTGATTGTGGACAGTTTAAAGGAGGATTCTATGGAGAGTGTGAGAAGAAAATCATATGTGCCTTCCCTGAAATTGATTTGAGAGCAAACCCTCACATCGAGTCAAAAATTAAGATGTGGAGGAGGCAATATAATCTTCTCCAGGACATGCTAAAAATAAGTGGGTTTGGATAGAACGACGTTGACAAAATCATACTTGTGGATAGTGATGATGTGTGGGATAACTATGTCAGGGTAAATGCTTAACTCTATTATATCCTTCTTAATTAATTTTATGTTAACAAACCAAAAAATTAATTCATTTATTTTTACCAATTGTGTAGAGAGAGAAAGATGTGAAAGGAATGAGAAATAAGTCATTCCCTTACTACGAAGATTGGTTGGTTTTGTTTGGTAAGTTAAGGGCTATTTGAGACTTAGCTAAGGGCCCTGCTGATTTTGTGGCTGCCATTGGGACTGAGGAAGCCACACAAGAGTAGGGGCCTAAGTCCCATGTTCGTCAATTCAGTACTGCTGATATGGAATCCATGTCAACAAATGGTGGGACCTTCTCAAAGTGTCCTTCTTCCTCCAATGCTAACAACAAGAAAAGGCGAAGAGCTTCTGAAGGGATATCAGATGGACTAGCTGAAATGGCTGATGCTTTTGGGATAATATTTGAAAACACTAACAATAGGATGATTGAGATCGCTCATAGGATTGGTTATGCCCATGACCTCTCCCAACAAAGGAGGCAAGTCAATGCTAAATTGTTGCAGCTGTCACTTAACAGCAACCAAAGGTTAAGGGCTTAAGATGCTGAGCGCATTGATCTGTTTTTTAGTCTCAATCAAGAGAAAAAGGTGGAGTGGGTCTTCATGCTACTGTCTGGGTATATTTAAGTGATTGCCTACTGTTTATGTTTTATGATGGCTAGTATTATGATATAGTTGATAGTTTAATTAACTATGACATTATGCAAGTTTAATATGTACGGTTCTCTAACATATGGTTAGACTATGACTGCTTATTTATACCCCATCTTGAAAAGGTTAGTGCCTAATTTTGTATGTAGTAGGGTACTTATGTGACATTCAAATATGTAAAAGTATGATCGTTATGCTATCTAAAAAAATATATGTAGTACTTATTTTTGTTTTTCTATCGTATGAAGTTAATTATATTTCATTGTATGATATAAGAATGGGAGAAAAATAATATTTCTACGTTGTATTCATGGGGAGGATCCCCGGTATTTGCAATATATGGACAACATGTTCTCAACAAGTTTATGGCTTTCCACGTGCTGTGAATCAGAAATATGGCTCATGGGATGAAGCAAACAATGCTTGGCTAATGGACTTGGCTTCGTCAATGCCAATTATAGGGAATGAAGAGTCAATCCCAATGTTGCAAACTATCGAAAAAAGTCGAAACGAGCAAGAAAATTCGACGAGCATTGGACTCTCATAGGGTGCACTGAACTTGTTGTGTTTCTTACTAGGTGCTATTATTGCACTTCTTATTGCCTTCATTGGGATTTACTTTTTGAGTTAATGATGATGGATATATTTATGTAATGAATTTGGGTGAGTCAAACTATTTTTAGTTTTTTTTTTGGTTAAGTACAATCGAAGGCGTGCTCAATTTTTTTTTTGTTTGGGTTAAGTACAATCGTAGACTCTTGCCCATAATTATATTCCACTCCTAAGGCTGCTTGTTTTTTGCTAGCCTAGTGTTATGGCCAGCTTTTCTGTTTTTGTTTTCTTATTGTTGATGCACTTGGTTTGGAAATATTATTGCTGCAATTACGCGCTTAGGCTTCTTGTTGGCTGTTGTTCTATGTTTCGCTTGCTATTGTTGCCTTTGGTTTGGTATAATATGTAGCTCTTACTCGGTTTTAGCTCTTTTGGTCTTTTAGTTTTGTTGGCCAGTGTGCTACCCAGTTTCATGTGTGGAACTTCTACTTTTTGCCTTCCGATTGCAGGCTATAAATGGTTTGTGGGTTTTTTTATGGTGTTTGGTCCTCTCTCTCCTTCTGCGTTTTCTATTGAATGGAAACTTGACGCGAGGGTGTGGTTTATGCAAAAACAGCTTTAGTTTTTTCTAGTTTTGTTTTTATATTCGGCGATGAATGGGGATCATGCCATTTGTATTTTTTTTCTTGCAATTTTGCGTGTTGTCTTTTATTTATACGCTTACTTACCCACCCACCCCAAAAAACAAATATAAAATAAAATAAAATAAAATAAAACAATAATCACCAATTCAGCTGACTGAAGAAGGAAGTTGCAATTTTCTCCTGGATGATGATTAAGCAAGAGAAACAAAAATATGCTTGTTTTTGTTTCACTTTCACAAATGTAATACAATCTTTCAAAAACTAAAATAACAAAGATTCAA